>WNWK01001712.1:0-82549 GCA_009830355.1 Cherax destructor
GCAGATTTAAGGTCAAGGAAGGTAGTGTATGAGCTGTCAGTGTGCAGAGTGAGAAAGGTGGCTATGCATTGGTGCACACTCCTTCCATGCATGAAACCATGCAACCGGGGACAAAAATGTTTGATTCTGTACATGAGACGATTAAGAATCATCCTCTCAAATGTTTTACATAAGCAGCTAGTAAGAGATATTGGGCGAAATGAATTTTGTTGATTGGGCTTAGGAATGGGAATGATGAGGCTGTTGGTCCAAGATTTAGGAGCTCCGCAGTTACATAGCTCATGTTGTATAATTCGAGTAAAGGATTGCCTGGTACTCGACACAGCAATCTTAGTATATTGTAGGTAATACCATCCTCACCAGGTGACGTGGAGTTGCCTTTAGTTAGTGCTGCATCAAGTTCAAAGTCAGTGAAAGGAATGTTACAGTCATCTTCCTTGCTGAGCATAAAACAAACAAGTCTCTCCCTAGCATCATATTTGTCATTTAATTTCGCCTGTGTGGTACTGGGAAGATTTTCATAGCTTGATGTAACAGCCCAAGCACTGACTAGCTCATTCGCCCTATGTAAAGGATGAGGGTGTGCAATCTGACCGGTTCTGTTACCCTTAATTCTATTTATGTCCCTCCATGATCGGCTAAGTGGGGTGTGAGCATTGAGACCATTGACAAATTTTTCCCAGTCAGTTTGCCGCAGCTCTGTCATACGCTCTCTTGCAGCAGCAAGGGCAGTTTGAAAGAGCCTCAGCATTCCAGGGGTACGATGTTTTCTATAGGCTAGGCCTATTCTGCGAGCAGTACGTTTCAGTGTTCGAAGTTTAAGATCATTGTAATAAGTATGGTTATTATAGGAGGTATGATTGTTATGGAAGTTGGTTGGGTTAACAGTTCCAGGAGGTTTTTGAGGCGGCTCTAAGTAGTTCTGAATACTGCTCACAAGGTCATTGTTAAAGGTCTCAACAGAGGAACACACATAGGAATTATACCAGTCAGTCACATGTGCAACAAAGTCCTCATGTTGATCAGGGGGAACATTAAAACGTTTCCGTTTGAATATTCATGGAAAATTCTCGAGGGATTAGTACCAAACTTGCACACGAGAGTCACTCCCTACGAAAGCGAAAGACTCGGCAGATGATGCAACATCCCCCAATGAAAAGCAGGGGTGCCACTAGCACGTTGAGAGACAACACAATAAGTGTCAGGGGCCCAAGACTGTTCAACTGCTTCCCAGCATACATAAGGGGGATTACCAATAGACTCCTGGCTATCTTCAAGCAGGCACTGGACAGGCACCTAAAGTCGGTACCTGACCAGCCAGGCTGTGGTTCGTACGTTGGACTGCGTGCGGCCATCAGTAACAGCCTGGTTGATCAGGTTCTGATCCAACATGAGGGCTGGTCACAGACCGGGCCGTAGGGGCGTTGACCCCTGGAACTTTCTCCAGGTATACTCCAGGTAAAGTACTAGGGGGAGAGAGCACAACTTTGTAGTACCCACAGTCAGTGGCCAGGCTTCAAACACCTTTTATTGTACAGCAATAAAGGAATGGAACAGACTGCCTGCACATGTCAAGGCCAGTCATAGCATGAACCAGTTCAAGAAGAGAGCCAAAAGGTACCTAATGAATGTAGCGACAGAAAGGGAGGAGAATGATTTTTATTTTTTTAGGTAACACACATGTAAATATAAATAACTCAATTTACCTTATTCCTAGTATATCTCCTTTATAGTATAATAATAAGATATTATCTCCTTCATAGTAAACTAATAAGGTATTAAAAGGACCTACAATAGAAATAAGTCACTTTGTCTGACTTTTTTGGGTTATCCTAGGTTGTCTACACATATGCTGCTATGTATGATAATCTATGTAACTGTATTTGTATATACCTGAATAAACTTACTTGCTTAAGATCTCTTGCCTATTTCTTGTCAATTTTGATGTGTTTATTTCCAAAATTATGCTCAAAGTCATTGATGACGTACAGTGTTTGTCTAGTTTCTCTGTATTGCCGCTTACCTGCCTATTAACAGGTTTTACAATAATAATAATAATATCTTTATTTACTACAAGTACATGTACAAGGTATACAGACCATAGCTGACATCAATGACACCAGTCGACTAACACCCAGGTACTGACAACTTGTTGCTATTATACTCTATTTCCAACATGCTTGTCTGACACAGCAACACAACGTTATCCTGGAACAGAGGACATCTTCCATAACTTTACTGCATAAGTGGCTTAGTTGGCAACGCTATCGACTTACACTGAGTGTCCGTGGTTCAATCCCCGGCACAGGTGGAAACATCGTAAGTTTATTCGTATACACAAATACAGTTACAATGATTATCATACATAGCAGCATATGTGTAGAGAACCCAGGATAACCCAAAAAAGTCAGACAGAGTGACTGTTTTCCATTGGGGTCCTTTAACATTTGGCGTGTTTCCTTACAACTGCTGTCCCTGGTAACCTAACAGTAAGTAGGTACTTGGGTGTTAGTTACACTTGCTGTCCCTGTTCATCTAACAGTAAAATAAGGAAGGAGTTTGAGGTAATCAGTCCCTCAGCCTGGAGTCGATGTGTTCAGTCTATCAGTTTGAAGCTGTGATTTGTTCATCTACATGCTGTGATTTGTTCACCTAGAAGCTCTAGTTTGTTCACCTAGAAGCTGTGATTTGTTCATCTAGAAACTGTAGATTGTTCATCTAGAAGCTGTAGCTTGTTCATCTAGAAACTGTAATTTGTTCATCTAGAAGCTGTAGTTTGTAATAATATTGGTAGAATTACCGACAATATGTTAGGTAAAAGGACACAAATGCAACTAATGTGACATTTTATTGTGGCAACGTTTCGCTCTCCAGGAGCTTTCTCAAGCCGTTACAAGCATTACATGGACACAGTGGGCTTATATATACTCTTAAAGTGAGGTGAAATACTAGTGGTGGTCGAAGTAGTAGTGATATAAGTAGTAGTAGTAGTAGTAGTAATACAATAAGGTAGAACAATCAATATGCACATGAGTAAAAGGGTGATAAAACAAATACTTGGGTAGTATAACAATGGGTTAGACAAATATTTCTGCTGGAGGTTGAAAAATAGAAGGCCTGTAGGAGTATTCCACATCTACGATGTGCTTAATTAGCAGGAGAGACTATGTGATGGTAGGGTTAACTGTTTTCAGGAGGATTCTTGCTAAGACTTCAGAGATGGTGAAGCTGCCTTTGTTTGGTTTAATTGTGTTAGAAACAGAGATAAGTGCTGATTCAAGGCATTTGCGGCTACGGAAATTAGTTTCTTTGATTACTAGTCGGGCGTCTTTGAATTTCATGAGATGATTGTTGGAATTTCGGTGTTGTACGCAGGCGTTGTTCAGGTTATCGTTTCTGCATGCATTAATGTGTTCATTGATGCGTGTTTCGAGGTTCCTTGCTGTTTCTCCTCCAGCAGAAATATTTGTCTAACCCATTGTTATACTACCCAAGTATTTGTTTTATTACCCTTTACTCATGTGCATATTGATTGTTCTACCTTATTGTATTACTACTACTACTACTACTACTACTTATATCACTACTACTTCGACCACCACTAGTATTTCACCTCACTTTAAGAGTATATATAAGCCCACTGTGTCCATGTAATGCTTGTAACGGCTTGAGAAAGCTCCTGGAGAGCGAAACGTTGCCACAATAATATGTCACATTAGTTGCATTTGTGTCCTTTTACCTAACAAGCTGTAGTTTGTTCATCTAGAAGCTGTAGTTTGTTCATCAGGAACTGTAGTTTGTTCATTCAGAAGGACCCATGAAAGCAGTAAAAGAAGAATTTCTGAATCCAATGAAAGAAAAATAATGCCAAAGAAATAATCCAGAACAGAACAGCAGAAATAAATTACCAATTGAAACATGAGGGAATAAACTGATAGGCAATCAGGTTTGATCCAAGGGGAAGGACAACTCCAATTCCTTGGATCGAGAGTCCTTGAAGAGCATCAAGGCTGGTCAGACACTGAAGCATTGGTGGACGCAGTTCGAGCCTCCACCGCTCCTTACCTTGATCTCACATTGGTTCAGCGCCTCATGTAATACATTCCTTCCCATCTTGATGTTTCAGAAACTGTCATTGCTGCGTTTAGGCCTCTTATTGCTACAGTTTTTTATATATTATTTATTTTAAAGAAAATTATTTTCTTTGTATTAAAGATAAACGTAAGTTTGTTAAAAGATGTATCTGGAGCAGGTGATCGACGTCATGACTGAGTGCTACAAGTTGCGCATCCCCGTCCTTGATGAGGAGTGGATTGCCTCTGCGCATGGTGGTACGTCCTTACTGATGACCAGAAGAGGGTACGTCAGGTGTGACCTGTGGTTGTAGACCAAGGGCGGCGTGTACGCTATCAAGTCCTTCGATATGGAAGAGAGGGACCTGCTCCTGCACGAGGCTCACAACCTGAGCCTGCTGCAGTACGCAGCTGGAGTGCCTCGGCTGGTAGGTGTGTGTCCCTACACCTTCCAGCTGGTCACATCCTACACCTTCGACTGCGACATAGACAGTCTCTGTAGCCAGTTCCAGAGCCTGACGATAAACCCCGATCCACCAGCAGTGAATGACGACGCAGCTCACAGTAGTGCTGTCAGCCCTGTGGGGACATAGGAGAAGGAGAGTGCTGGGTCTTCAGCACGGCAGGGAGGAAAACGAGACGCACCAGCAGTAGAGGACGCAGCTCTCAGTGGTGCTGTCAGGCCTGTGGGCACGTCGGCAAAGGAGCGTGCTGGGTCTTCAGCACAACTAGAAATATCAACAGGGCAAGACGGTGGTGCTCTCAGTGATGTTGTGGGGACATCGGAAGGAACTGAAGTGAGGTCCAAACGAAAGAGAGAAGAGTCTTGGAGCCATGGGGAATGTAAACAGTACTTGGACCAAGGAGATGAGCCAGACAGAAAGTGCGATAGCTTCGTCCCAGAAACAAAAAAGAGAAAAATGATCCCTGATGCTGTCAGCCCTGTGAAGTCGCCAGGTGACGGTAACGCAGCTCTCAGTGGTGCTGTCAGGCCTGTGGAGACGTCGGCAAAGGAGCGTGCTGGGTCTTCAGCACAACTAGAAATATCAACAGGGCAAGACGGTGGTGCTCTCAGTGATGTTGTGGGGACATCGGAAGGAACTGAAGTGAGGTCCAAACGAAAGAGAGAAGAGTCTTGGAGCCATGGGGAATGTAAACAGTACTTGGACCAAGGAGATGAGCCAGACAGAAAGTGCGATAGCTTCGTCCCAGAAACAAAAAAGAGAAAAATGATCCCTGACGGTAGTATTGTGCAAAAGACGAATAAAAAACGTCTTTCAGACCTCAGGAAAATAATAAAGAAGCGTGTAGAAATGGAGGAGAGACGAAGACGATGGACCAAGGTACTACTGTATAACCATGTCGTCCCTATGGAGACTGAACCTATAGACACCGATGTCGTTATGGAGACTTTACCTATATACAACGATGTCGTCGTCCCTATGGAGACTTTACCTATATACAACGATGTCGTCGTCCCTATGGAGACTTTACCTATATACAACGATGTAGCCCCTATTAAAACTCTCCCTATGTACAACGAGATCACTATGAAGAAACCCTCCACCCCGGGGGCCCATCAGCAAGACGAACGAAAAAAGAAGAAGCTGAATGACACCCCCCACCCGGGGGGCAAAAAACCCGGGCCGGGACAAGACCGGCGAACCTACAACAACTGTGAAGGAGTGAAGGCTTTACCACCTATAAACAAAGCTGTCACTCCTCGTGAACATCGTCGTGCAGTTAAGAGGAAAGCTAAGAAACTATTGCACAACTCTGTCGTCCCTAGGGAGGTTACTAACGATAATGTAGGTCCATATAGACGAGGTGGTCGCAGTAGAAAAGGAGAGGAAAACTCGTCCCAAGAAGTCACTGGACCACGATGTGGTCCCACGGAAATGACACCACTCTAAGACCGATGTTGGAGGTGCCACCACTGTGTCACCTTGTTCAGCTATCAAAACTTTGGAGCCCGGTCTCTGTGGACCCATTATGTACCTCTGTAATCTGTAAATACCTTTGTAACTTGTCATGATTGTGACCAGATCTACCTGAGTTCATTACCTTTGAAACTTTGGGGCCCAGTCCCTGGACCCATTATGTACCTCTGTAATCTTTTGACTACCACCCACAGGATGGGTATGGGGTGCATAATAAAGATATTAAAGTCGCTCCCCATTGTCGTCGCAGACTGCACGACGAGGTGGTCGCAATGGAAAAGTGAAAGAGTAGTGACAGGGGGGCCTATCACTACTCGTCCCCTGGACGTCACCAGACGAAGTCCCCGGACGACGTCAGGGGACCACGATCTCGTCCCACGGAAACGGCATCGTAACCACTCTAAGACCTCCAAACGAAGGTTTAAGAGTGGTGACCAGAGAGCAGCTGCAGATACTGCAGCTGCATGAACTCTTTCTCCCTAAAAGGTTGAAGTTTATAAGTGAATGTTCGGAGGAAGGAAAAGAAAGAATAGATTCATGCAACAACCATTTGGAGTTACCCATTAGAGGACAACTAATATGTGTTTTATGATTCACTCCTCACCAAATATACAAAGTTCCACGAAGCTAGGAAGAAGCGGATCTGTGGAGAGGCGGGGCCAGGAACTGAGACTGCAACCACAAATATATGAGTACATACGCTTTTTTCCTTCTAAGAAGTGAAGCGTAGGAGGTAGTATCACCAACATGGCCCCTAGGTAGTCGAATTAAGATTTTGTGGGCCCCTTGGGTACAGATACTGTGAGGCCCCTAGTGATATTTTTAAAAGGAAACAAGTTAAAGGAATATTAAATTTATTGTTTACAAGGCTAACCACAATTGAAATTCAAACATTTCCTTTGCGTAATTTCTTGAAACAAATTTCTCCAAAACATCAGTAAATTGTAAGTTGTTGAGAACATCTCTGGAGGCCTTCCAGCTGGCGGAGGCTCCTGGTCTGCAGCTCCATAAGCCCATGCCTAAATCCGGCCCTGGCCAGGAAGTGAAGGGTGGCAGGAAGTAGCATCATCAGTCTGGCTACCAGGAAGTGAAGGGTAGTAGGAAGTAGCATCATCAGTCTGGCTTACCAGGAAGTGAAGGGTAGTAGGAAGTAGCATCATCAGTCTGGCTACCAGGAAGTGAAGGGTAGTAGGAAGTAGCATCATCAGTCTGGCTACCAGGAAGTGAAGGGTAGTAGGAAGTAGCATCATCAGTCTGGCTACCAGGAAGTGAAGGGTAGTAGGAAGTAGCATCATCAGTCTGGCTACCAGGAAGTGAGGGTAGTGAGAAGTAGCATCATCAGTCTGGCTCCAGGAAGTGAAGGTAGAGAGTAGCATAAGTTAGTTTAATACCCAAGTTTTGCTAGCTGAAAAAGTTACAAAGGTAATGAACTCCAGACAGATCTGGTCACAATCATTGCAAGGTAATGAATCATGCAATCATACTGGTTACAATCATGAACAAATTACAAAGAAATGAACAATTCACATCCACACCGGTCACAACTGTAATGAGTAATTATCAAATATTAACGGACACACATAACACACACACACACACACACACACACACACACACACACACACACACACACACACACACACACACACACACACACAACACACACACGGGGAAGTGGGAAGTCACGCGTGTTTGAGCTCCGTTAAATTACGTCTTTTCGGGTGTCTCAGAGGGATCAGTGAACAGCAAATAGGCGTGTGCAAAGGTCAAGGTGGCATAATCATTTAAGACCAGACAAAGGGAAATATAAGTGATCACAGAAGGAAAACAATAGTAAATAGTGCCAGGGAAAGAGTGCCGGGTAGCAGGAACGGTTGAGAACTAGGCCTAATTGAGTTGCCGCACAGTGCCTAGTGGTGGTTATAACGTTTATCGATACCCAAGAAAGAGGGATAAGAGACAAGGACAGGAGTGCTTGCTCACGGTATTTGAAATACAGTGAGCAAAATAGAAAAGAAACGACAAACAAGGAACCAGGAGTGGACCACTGAGAGGAAACTTGGTGCAACAAGGGAGCAGAACCAGCAGTAACGTACAAAATCCTAATTGTGGTTTGCATGAGACATTGGCCCTGCTAAGCTGTCAACTGGGGGTTAAATCCTGCTCTGGAAAGCTAACTATCATTCATTAGTACGTAACTCATAGCTAGGGTGGTAAACTAGGTAAGGAAACTGTGGGAAATTGTGAGAGAAGTCTATCTGGGACACCGCCACTAGCAATAAACAAACTCCCAGGGAGATGACCGACTCGTATAAATTTTACCGCAGTCATTCCCTTTAAGGTATGTGAGAACTTTACCCGCTCCTGGCCGCACCGAGGGGGTACCTTCAATATTCTCGTTAGCCCACTGCACTCTAGACCAGTATAAATAAATTTGAGAAGATCATTTATTATAGCTATATTACGTTAAATTTAAGTGGACTGTATAGGTTGTTGAACAACTGATCACACGGAGAAGAGATAGAGAACAGACAGTTAAATTATTATGACCAACACTCACCTAATTAACAGCATCATAGCGGTGTATCGTAGATCGTTGACCTAGCTAAAGTACATCTACTGTGCGTAACAATATCATTGGCCAATAACAAAGTCGACAACAGAGTACTTAGCTTTAGATGAGGGAGTCGTTCCGTTGTTGGCGTCCTCCTGCGATCTGATTCGATCGCGATGGTATTAGCTGTCTCGTCGAGTCAAGGAAGGTTAATTTCCGTGCACTCTTATACGCCCACGAGACCGAGCGTTCGTTAACATGTGGTTGGTCGGGGTAGCGAATCAGATCCTTGCACTAATCCGACCGTTTGTACTGTTTATACGTATAACTTTACATATTACGTGTATCCTGGCTTAATGCCCCACTAGTTTATACACATTCACAGTCTCGATACTTGAATTTCGAGTAGATAACTTGCGATATGTTAGTTCATTTCAATCACATCCAATATGGCGGTCGGGGTATGGCGTACCTAAGCCAGACCCGGTCGATACAATCAACCCCTGATTATTTACAACTCGGTTTCACTATATTCACCATTTCCCACAGTTCATCGAATATATTACAGTCTCTTCTAAGATGAACTCCCCAACATCAGGGTTACGACTTTATCCTGCCGTATGGTCATTTCACTCAGTTCAAATAGGCCTATGACCGCATCACTCGCGGCCCACCTTATTTCACAATTATTGTCCTATTACTGGACCTCCTGGACCGATTGTCCCACTTGATATTCCCCGTCACTGGATATTCCTCCACATTACGAAAGGAGGTAATTAAATCCGATTTGGTGGGCGGAATCTCCAAATTCGACAGGCCATCCCATCACCTGATCGGGTCGGTAGGCCCCCAGTTCACTCTCTGCCTATTCCCCTCTATGCCGCCTCCCTGCCCAGCTGCCCAGGCATCTCGCGCATGCGTGTGAATTCGTTGGTTCTTTTCAGTTAATGTTAAGCCAACAACAACACAGCAATGATATCTATTCATATTGGAAAGTTTATCAATTACAACTTTCGGAAAATACCAATATTTTCCACAGAAACAACAGGTGGTGGCAAGAGCGCGCAGGCGCAGACAGCCAACTGTATTCAAAGATAGTATCTTAGCAGCCAACTGTAAAGTGGCAATATAACCTCTAGTTTTCTTGTATTGATATTGGTATTATAAATGGTATTAGTATAAGTATTAGTAATAGCATATCAGTATAATAGTAGAAGCGAGAAGTAGTTTTTTCCCGGGAAGACAGGCACAGGTATGCGAGAGTGCGCATGCGCATACACACACACATAACACACACTGGTGAGCACACACACACACACACGGTGTGGTACGCACACATAAACGAACAGTAGGGCTATTGAATCTGACCTTCCCCTCTCCCTCATAAACCCATCCCTCCAACTCTCTCTCCCACCTCTCTTCCCTCTCCTCTCCTCTCTCTTCCACTATCTCCCCTCCACTCTCTCCCGTCTCTCTTTATCCCTCCTTCCTCCTCCGCCCTCCTTTCATCTCTCTCACCTCTCAATCCCTCACCTATCTCACACAGTCTCTATAGCCTCTCACACTCACCCTCCCTCTCTATCTCTCCTTATCTCGCCTCTCTCGCTCTTTCCCTCTCTCACTCTCTCTCTACCCTCTCTCTCCTCTCTCTCACCTCCCTCTCACTCTCTTCCTCTCTCACCTCTCTCTATCACCTCTCTATCCTTTCTCGCCCCTAATTCCCTCGCCCCATCCCCCCCTCTCCACACACCTCTAGTGATTCTCCCTCTCTTCCTGTCTCTCTATCCCCTTCCTCTCACTCCCTCCTCCACTCTCCATACACCTCTGGCGATTTTCCCTCTCTTCCTGTCTCTCTCCCTCCTTCCTCTCACTCCCTCCTTGTCTCTCTCTCTCCTTCCTCTCACTCCCTCCTTGTCTCTCTCTCTCCTTCCTCTCACTTCCTCCTTCTTGTCTCTCTCTCCCCTTCCTCTCACTCCCTCCTTCCTCTCTCTCTCCCTCCCCTCTCTCTCCCTCTCCCCAATCTCACTCTCTCCTCTCTCTCTCTTTCCCCAATCCCTCCCCTCCTCTCCCTATCTCTCCCTCTCCTTCTCTCCCTCCCGCTCTCCTCTCTCCCTCCCCCTCTTCCCTCCCTATCCCTCTCAGGTCTCCCTCCTGAAAATCTCCTCCCTCCTTCTGACACTCTCTCTGCCTCTCTCTCTATATCACTCTCTCTGACTCTCTCTCTATACCACTCTCTCTGCCTCTCTCTCTATACCACTATCTGCCTCACTCTTCCCCTCCCTATCCCTCTCAGGCCTCCCTCCTGAAAATCTCCTCCCTCCTTCTGACACTCTCTCTGCCTCTCTCTCTATATCACTCTCTCTGACTCTCTCACTATACCACTCTCTCTGCCTCTCTCTATACCACTATCTGCCTTCTCTCTATACCACTCTCTCTGCCTCTCGATACCACTCTTCTCTACCTCTCTGTCTCTCTCTACCTCTATCTCTCTGTCTCTCTCTCTCCCTCTCCCTAAATCTCTCCCTCTCCCCTCCCCTCCCTCCCATTATCCACCCCTTCTCACTCTTCCTCTCCCTCTCTCCCTCCCCCTTCCTTCCCGCTTGATCTGCCCCTACCACACTACCTCCAAACAAATTCCCCTCTCTCTCTCTTCTCTCCTTTCTCTCTCTCTCTCTCTCTCTCTCCTTCTCCCTCTATCCCTTAATTGAGTACCCTGCCCTACGACCCCTCCTCTCTGTCCTCTCCTCTCTCCCCCTTCTGACACTCTCACTACATCCATAAGGGCACATCGCAGGAATATGGGCAGTTCAGGAGAAGGATGCCAACAAGGGATACGATGGTCGCTCCAGGGAGTTTACAGTGGGAAGAGGAACTCAATAGAAGGGAAAAGGAATGGGAGAGGAGGATATTGATGATCAGCGAGGGAATGGAGAGGAGGATCGCTGAGGAGAGCAGAAAATGGGAAATGCAAGTCAAAAATGCAGAAGACAAGATCCAGATCTTAGAAGTGAAGCTGCAGAGCCTGATGCAGAGTAGAGATGCAAGTACCTGTTCAGAATCGGTGCTTGGAGCGTGTGCATCAGACACAGCCAAAGGGAATGCAGAGAAAGGAGAAGAGCTCTTGAACGCTCAGGCACTGCCAGACACAAGTGGGGCCCGAAACAAGAGGAGCAGGATACCAACACCTATCAAAGGGATTGAGAAGAAAAAAGAACTCTTGTATCCTGGAGTCTACCTGGAGAGAATTCCAGGGGTCAACGCCCCCACGGCCCGGTCCGTGACCAGGCCTCTTGTTGGACCAGAGCCTGATCAACCAGGCTGTTACTGCTGGCCGCACGCAGTCCAACGTACGAACCACAGCCCGGCTGATCAGGTACCGACTTGAGGTGCCTGTCCAGTGCCTGCTTGAAGACAGCCAGGGGCTTGTTGGTAATCCCCCTGATGTATGCTGGGAGGCAGTTGAACAATCTTGGGCCCCTCACACTTATTGTGTTGTCCCTCAACGTGCTAGTGGCACCCCTGCTCTTCATTGGGGGAATGTTACATCGCCTGCCGAGTCTTTTGCTTTCGTAGGGAGTGATTTTTGTGTGCAAGTTTGGTACTAAGCCCTCGAGAATTTTCCATGTGTATATAATAATGTATCTCTCCCGCCTGCGTTCTAGAGAGTACAGGTTTAGGAACTTCAAGCGTTCCCAGTAGTTGAGGTGGTTTATCGCAGTTATGCGTGCCGTGAAGGTTCTCTGCACATTTTTTAGGTCAGCAATTTCACCTGCCTTGAAAGGTGCAGTTAGTGTGCAGCAATATTCTAGCCTAGATAGAACAAGCGATCTGTAAAGTGTCAACATGGGCTTGATATCCCTGGTTTTGAAGGTTCTCATTATCCATCCTGTCATTTTTCTATCAGATGCGATTGCTACGATGTTATGGTCCTTGAAAGGGAGATCCTCTGACATGAACACTCCCAGGTCTTTGACATTAGTTTTTCGCTCTGTTGTGTGGTTGGAATTTGTTTTGTACTCTGATGAGATTTTAATTTCTTAACGTTTTCCATATCTGAGTAATTGAAATTTCTCATCATTGAATTTCATATTGTTTTCTGCAGCCCATTTAAAGATTTGGTTTATGTCTGCTTGGAGTCTTGCAGTGTCCTCAACGGTGGACACTGTCATACAGATTCGGTGTCATCTGCAAAGGAAGACACGGCACTGTGGCTTATATCCCTGTCAATGTCTGATATGAGGATGAGGAATAGGATGGGAGCAAGTACTGTGCCTTGTGGAACAGAGCTTTTCACTGTAGCCGCCTCAGACTTTACTCTGTTGACTACAACTCTTTGTGTTCTACTTGTTAGGAAATTATAGATCCATCTACCCACTTTTCCTGTTATTCCTTTATCACGCATTTTGTGTGCTATTACACCATGGTCACACTTGTCAAAGGCTTTTGCAAAGTCTGTGTATATAACATTTGCATTCTGTTTGTTTTCTAGAGCATCCAGAACCTTGTCGTAGTGGTCCAGTAGTTGGGACAGACAGGAGGAATACTTCCTAACATCCCTTTGACTCGTCTGATTCTTCAACTTCCAATTGTGACTCCTTGTTTCTGTTCCCCCTCTCTGGTACATCCTGTCTCTATCCACCTTATCTATTCTAAACAGTATTTTGTATGTCGTTATGCGCTGTATAACCCTTGTGGTTTAGCTCTTCTTTTGATAATAATAATAATAATAATAATAATAATAATAATAATAATAATAATAATAATAATAATAATAATAATAATAATAGTACGTATGTCGTTATCATATCTCCCCTAACCCTCCTGTCCTCCAGTGTCGTCAGGCCGATTTCCCTTAACCTGCTCTACTGTCGCAGCTGCGACAGTAGAGCATCGGACTCTCAATTTACGGACTTGATTTAGTTAGTTAGTTTGATATCTTTATTATGCACCCCATACCCATCCTGTGGGCGGTAGTCAAAAGATTACAAAGGTACATAATGGGTCCAGGGACTGGACTCCAAAGTTTTGATAGCTGAGCAAGTTACAAAGGTAATGAACTCACAAGTTACAAAGGTAATGAACTCACAAGTTACAAAGGTAATGAACTCACAAGTTACAAAGGTAATGAACTCACAAGTTACAAAGGTAATGAACTCACAAGCTACAAAGGTAATGAACTCACAAGCTACAAAGGTAATGAACTCACAAGTTACAAAGGTAATGAACTCACAAGTTACAAAGGTAATGAACTCACAAGCTACGAAGGTAATGAACTCACAAGTTACAAAGGTAATGAACTCACAAGTTACAAAGGTAATGTTACAAAGGTAATGAACTCACAAGTTACAAAGGTAATGTTACAAAGGTAATGAACTCACAAGCTACAAAGGTAATGTTACAAAGGTAATGAACTCACAAGTTACAAAGGTAATGAACTCACAAGTTACAAAGGTAATGAACTCACAAGCTACAAAGGTAATGTTACAAAGGTAATGAACTCACAAGTTACAAAGGTAATGAACTCACAAGTTACAAAGGTAATGAACTCACAAGTTACAAAGGTAATGTTACAAAGGTAATGAACTCACAAGTTACAAAGGTAATGAACTCACAAGTTACAAAGGTAATGAACTCACAAGTTACAAAGGTAATGAACTCACAAGTTACAAAGGTAATAAACTCACAAGTTACAAAGGTAATGAACTCACAAGTTACAAAGGTAATGAACTCACAAGTTACAAAGGAAATGAACTCACAAGTTACAAAGGTAATGAAACATGTAAGTAAATTTACTTACTTACGTTTATACATGGTTACAATCATGAACAAATTATAAAGTAATGAGCAATTCACTAGTCTACACCCGGTCACAACTGTAATGAGTTCTTGGTGCAAATTACACACACACATACACACACACATACACATGCACACACACATACACATACACATATATACACACACACACGCAAATACAACAGGCCCAGTTTTCAATCGACATGTGCATAGGACAAAATGGTAATTAATACACATACATACACACACACACACACAGATGGCAAATGTAGTCCCGATTTTTAAGAAAGGAGACAGACACGAGGCATTAAACTACAGACCTGTGTCACTAACGTGTATAGTATGCAAAGTCATGGAGAAGATCATCAGGAGGAGAGTGGTGGAGCACCTAGAAAGACACAAGCTTATAAACAACCAGCACGGTTTCAGGGTTTCATGGAAGGAAAATCCTGTGTCACAAGTTACAAACCTACTGGAGTTTTATGACTAGGTAACAGAAGTAAGACACGAGAGAGAGGGGTGGATAGACTGCATTTTCTTGGACTGCAAGAAGGCGTTCGACACAGTTCCTCACAAGAGGTTAATGCAAAAGCTAGAGGATCAGGCACACGTAACAGGAAAGGCACTGCAATGGATCAGAGAATATCTGACAGGGAGGCAACAACGAGTCATGGTACGTTATGAGTTGTCAGAGTGGGCACCTGTGACGAGTGGGGTTCCACAAGGGTCAGTACTAGGACCTGTACTGTTTTTGGTATATGTGAATGACATAACGGAAGGGATAGACTCAAAAGTGTCCATGTTTGCAGATGATGTGAAGTTAATGAGAAGAATTAAATCAGTCGAGGATCAGGCAGGACTACAAAGAGACCTGGACAGGCTACAAGCCTGGTCCAGTAACTGGCTCCTTGAATTTAACCCTGCCAAATGTAAAGTCATGAAGATCGGGGAAGGGCAAAGAAGACCACAGACAGAGTATAGTCTAGGTGGCCAAAGACTGCAAACCTCACTCAAGGAAAAATATATTAGGGTGAGTATAATACCGAGCACATCTCCTGAGGCACACATCAATCAGATAACTGCTGCAGCATACGGGCGGCTGGCAAACCTAAGAATAGCGTTCCAATACCTCACTAAGGAATCATTCAAGACTCTGTACACCATATACGTCAGGCCCATACTGGAGTATGCAGCACCAGTTTGGAACCCACACCTGGTCAAGCACGTCAAGAAATTAGAGAAAGTGCAAAGGTTTGCAACAAGACTAGTCCCAGAGCAAAGGGGATTGTCCTACGAAGAAAAGTTAAGGGAAATCGGCCTGACGACACTAGAGGACAGGAGGGTTAGGGGTGACATGATAACGACATATAAAATACTGCGAGGAATAGATAAGGTGGACAGAGACAAGATGTTCCATTATTATTATTATTATAAACAAATAGAAGCGCTAAACCACAGGGGTTATACAGCGCTGCCCACAAGATGTTCCAGAGAGGGGACACAGAAACAAGGGGTCACAATTGGAAGTTGAAGACTCCTATGAGTCAAAGAGATGTTAGGAAGTGTTTCTTCAGTCAGAGTTGTCAGGAAGTGGAATAACCTAGAAAGCGACGTAGTGGAGGCAGGAACCATACATAGTTTTAAGACGAGGTTTGATAAAGCTCATGGAGCAGGGAGAGAGAGGACCTAGTAGCAATCAGTGAAGAGGCGGGGCCAGGAGCTATGACTCGACCCCTGCAACCACAAATAGGTGAGTACACACACACACACACACACACACACACACACACACGTGGCAATGCTTTATTTACAGGGAGCAAAGTCAGGGTATTTTTCCAGAATGGTCTGTAATATACCACTGTGGATAAAATACATTGACATATCTTGAACATTTCTGAGTGAGTTGTCTCTGAATTCATTAATTTTATCGCACTCCAGTACATAATGACGCAGGGTGTGACAATAATCCAACTGGCAAAGTTTACATCTTGTTTGGTCTACATCTGGTGGTGGTGATTTAACCTGCCAAAGATACTTGTAACCCAGCCGGAGGCGGGCGGTAGTGACATCCAAGAGTCTGCTTATTTTGTTGGATGCACCATAGACATGTGGCTCCTCCTGCATGATAGAATGATGATAGATGGACTGACTGGTGTCAATCTCCCTGAGTCTTAAGTCAATAAAATTCAGTTGAAGTTCTTTTCGTATTATTGTTCTCAAACTGCTAACTGACAAGCCAAGATTGTAATCTATCCCCTCTTTGAAAGCATAAAACTTAGCCAATTTATCAGTTCTATCATGCATCTGAAGACCAATGTGAGATGGAATCCACAGCCCAAGATTGTTCAACTGCCTCCCAGCATACATCAGGGGGATTACCAACAAGCCCCTGGCTGTCTTCAAGCAGGCACTGGACAGGCACCTCAAGTCGGTACCTGATCAGCCGGGCTGTGGTTCGTACGTTGGACTGCGTGCGGCCAGCAGTAACAGCCTGGTTGATCAGGCTCTGGTCCAACAGGAGGCCTGGTCACGGACCGGGCCGCGGGGGCGTTGACCCCTGGAATTCTCTCCAGGTAGACTCCAGGTAGACAGCATGTGCACTCTGACGGACTGTCGCCATGACTGTGACCAGATCTACCTGGAGTTCATTACCTCTGTAACAGCTATCATGACTTTGGTGCCCAGTCCCTGGACCCATTATGTACCTCTGTAGTCCTTTGACTACCGCCCACACCATGGGTCTGGGCTGCATTATAGATATTAAACTAAAAAATTAAACTAACCGTTCGAACCCTTCGTCCATTCTTCTGTTCATACACTGACAATTGTTTATTACAACTTAATCTGAGTTCTGGTCTTGGGTTGTAAGCTAAATATTTTTTTTATATATATATGTGTGTCTTTATTATTGCATTCATGAGGGGAGCGCCTAACCCGTAGGGGTTATACAGCTCCAAGGAAAATGGAAGGCATTCAGATTCCATGCAAGGAAGTGGAGCTCAGGTCCAATTCCTTGGATCAGAATCCACCTTTCCTCCAACTATCAGAACTTTGCGAACCAGTCCCTGGACCCATTATGCGCCTCTGTAATCTTTGCATAATAAGCTAAACTTACCTCCATTCACATCTCATAAGTCAACCTGACCTTATTTATACTGCACCAACATCAATATTTATTTAGATTCAGATTTATTTTGAAAATTAAACTACTGCAAAATGTATGTCACACAGAGGACAACAGTAGTCTGGGTTTTGTGGGCTGTGGTGTGGGTTGTGAGTGCCAGCGAGGTGCCGTGGGCAGTGACGCAGGCCAGGTTCACAGTGCTCAGTCCACCCAGGCTTGCATACAGTAATTTGACGGTGGTTGACGTCTCAGAGAAGTGCAATGCCTATGTTGCAATGGCTATTGATTTCCCGCACCCCATCAACATGACCATCAAGTTGGTACAGATGTCTGCTCAGTGCGTTGTCCATGACAGTGAGAGTCAGGATTTCGTACCAGATAGCAGGTGTATTGCGCTCCCCAACCTTAACTCTATCACGTGCAACTGTAGTGGTGCTTCCCTACACACCACACTTGTCATGCCCGCCACCAATGATGTCACTTTTAAGGATGTCATTGTAGACATTGTGGTTAACCCTCTTCCGCTCATGTTTTGTATCACCCTTGCTACGACGTTTTTACTGTTGTGCTTCCTGGCATTTCTGCTCGACCGTAAAGACCAGAAGAAGCTAGCACCACTGGTCGACCCTGCACTCTCTCACTTACCCATTAAATATAATGTCTTTGTTTACACTTCCAGGTTTCGTTTTAGGCCTGGTACATCAGCGGGTAAATTCTCATTGACTCTGATTGGTAGTTTTGGGTCAAGTATTACAAACACATTCAAAAATCCCGGAACTGCATTTGGAGCCATGCTGCATCTGGTCCACCACTCCGGGACTAATATCGGACCAGTAAAGGAGGTGATCTTGACCATCCATCATCCGACGGCAAAGTGGCACATCGACCGTGTGGTGGTGAGCGACGCTTTGCAGCAGGAAGTTGCTGTCTTCCCTGTTAACGAATGGGTCAGGAACGTACGCAACACCTGGCCCCGCCTGTCTACCGAAGACTGCAACCGCTGGCGAGAAAAAATTTTCAGCAGATTATTCCTGGATGTAATGAAGACAGTGCCTCTTCTGGTGCACTTCCTTCCCGGTCGCGTCAGACAGAGAAAGTTGGACTACATGCTCTCGTATGCGCTGGGTACAAGCATCTTTGGGCTACTTCATCTCTGGTTGTACGAGAATAAACACCCATTTTACCAGCCTGATGACTGCATGGCCAGCAAGGAGCATGCTTTGCAATCGCTGATGCCAGTTCTATTAAGGTTCAGCTTGAATGCAGGCATTAATGTGTTAGCCACTATAATGACGGAAGTAGTCATTGCCCTCTCTCTCACATTAAAGGAGAAGGCCCCAATTAACCCACAGGACAGGCAACTAGGGGGGCTCCTACCGTTGCCTCACTGGTGCAGGACGCTAGCGCGGGCCATCGCAATCACAGGTATCGCAGTCATTATCTTCCTCATGTTTTTCATGGGATATACCTTGAGGGCAGATAACTTTGCAAGTTGGCTTATTGACATAGGCGAGGCCCTCGCGATGCAGATTCTCTCAAAAATGCTGATAGCGATACTCCTAAACCTTCTCTGGTGTTTTCTCTACCCGAGGAACGCAAATAAATTCCACGAAAAACTGGTGAACCCTGAGGGTGTGAAAGTGATGTACCCCTCTATCTCCATTACCGTCAACACCTTTCCCCCTCTTCTGCCCTTCATTCAGAATAATGTGCTCCTAATGCTATAATAGACCTCTGGCTGTCTTTAAGAAGGCACTGGACAGGCACATAAAATCAGTACCTGACCAACCGGGCTGTGGTTCGCACGTCAATTTGCGTGCAGCCGGTAGTAACAGCCTGGTTGATCAGACCCTGATCCACCATGAGGCCTGGTCTCAGACCGAGCCGCGGGGGCGCTGACCCCTGAAACCCTCTCTAGATAAACTCCAAGTAATAATATTCATCCTTCTGGCCGTGGGCACTGTTGTGCCTGAGGGCACTTCCTGTATCCTTCTCTCTCCCTCCCTCACTCACTCACTCCAGTGAAGACGGTCCTTTGGCAACGAACTTGTACTTTGATACAGAGTTTGCAGGTTCGGGTCCTACTGTGGGCATAGAGATAATGTTTGTAAATAATTTCGCCTGTTTGCGAATTGTTAAGCATTTCAAATTTCTCCATTTCAAATATCTTTCCTCATTCCTCATTTCCTATTTCCGATTTAGCATGAACTTTGTATTGTTGATGCAAAATTTGTGTTTAATGACGAGTTTTACACTCAGAAGTTTGGTATGGCAATGGGAAATCCTCTCTCACCTGTTCTTAGTAATTTATACATGGATTTTTTATTTAAACAAGATTTCTTAACACAAGACTTCTAAATAGAGTTAAGTGGTATAGATATGTTGATGATATTTTGTCTTATGCCTTAGAATGTAGATATAAACCAGTTCCTTGTTAAATTAAATAATTGAGATCATTCTATAAATTTTACTGTTGAGTTCGAAGAAAATAATTCATTGCCTTTCCTAGATGTTTTAAGTATTAAGGGTAACAATGATTTTAAATTTAAAAATTACAGAAAACCAACCAATTACTATTCCTATATATACTATTATTCTTCACATCAAGATAGAGTTAAACTGTCAGTGTTCTCATCAATGTTTTTGAGAGCTTTATGTATTTGTAGTCCAGAGTTCATAGATGAAGAGCTCTCGAAAATTTATGAAATAGCTAATGATCTAAAATACCCAAGAAACTTAATTGATAAATCCTTTAAAACAGCTAGAAATACTTTTTACAATTCAAAAAGGGACAACCAACCTTATTCAACTAAAAATCTGTTGGTTCTCCATTACCATGAAAACTTGGTTGATATCCCTTCTCTACTTAAGAATTTTAATATTTAAGTTGTATTTAAAAATCTTGATACAGTTAAAAATTATTTAATGAAAAATTCCCCCAAAAATGCTGACGGATATATATATAAGATTCCCTGTCAAATATGTGACAAAGTTTATTACGGTCAAACTGGTAAAAGTCTTGAACTAAGATTAAAACAACATAAATATAGATTCTAATGCTCTATTTATTCACGTGAGAGATTTTTAACCATCCAATTGATTTTTTCAAAATGCTGAGAAAGTTGTATGAAGCAAGTCCATGGTTGAGAGGAATATAATAGAATCATGTTTCATAAAAAGTAGTTCTGAAAATAACCTGGAGTTTACCTGGAGAGAGATCCAGGGGTCAACGCCCCCGCGGCCCGGTCTGTGACCAGGCCTCATGGTGGATCAGGGCCTGATCAACCAGGCTGTTACTGCTGGCCGCACGCAGTCCAACGTACGAACCACAGCCTGGCTGGTCAGGTACCGACTTTAGGTGCCTATCCAGTGCCTGCTTGAAGACAGCCAGGGGTCTCTTGGTAATCCCCCTTATGAAAGCTGGGAGGCAGTTGACCAGTCTTGGGCCCCTGACACTTATTGTGTTGTCTCTTATCGTGCTAGTGGCACCCCTGCTTTTCATTGGGGGGATGTTGCATCGTCTGCCGAGTCTTTTGCTTTCATAGGGAGTGATTTTCGTGTGCAAGTTTGGTACTTATCCCTCTAGGATTTTCCAAGTGTATATAATGTATCTCTCCCGCCTGCGTTCTAGGGAGTATAGGTTTATGAACTTCAAGCGTTCCCAGTAATTGAGGTGGTTTATCGCAGTTATGTGTGCCGTGAAGGTTCTCTGCACATTTTCTAGGTCAGCAATTTCACCTGCCTTGAAAGGTGCAGTTAGTGTGCAGCAATATTTCAGCCTAGATATAACAAGCGACCTGAAAAGTGTCATCATGGGCTTGGCATCCCTGGTTTTGAAGGTTCTCATTATCCATCCTGTCATTTTCTAGCAGATGTGATTGCTACAGTGTTATGGTCCTTGAAGGTGAGATCCTCTGACATGATCACTCCCAGGTCTTTGACATTAGTTTTTCGCTCTATTGTATGGTTAGAATTTGTTTTATACTCCGATGAAATTTTAATTTCCTCACGTTTTCCATATCGGAGTAATTGAAATTTCTCATCACTGAACTTCATATTGTTTTCTGCAGACCATTTAAAGATTTGGTTTATGTCTGCTTGGAGTCTTGCAGTGTCTTCAATGGTGGACACTGGTATGCAGATTCGGGTGTCATCTGCAAAGGAAGACACGGCACTGTGGCTTATATCACTGTCTATGTCCGATATGAGGATGAGGAACAGGATGGGAGCGAGTACTGTGCCAGTATTTTGGTTTATATAAATTGCATTCCTTTATAATTAATAAAATTTGGGAAGAATTTAAGATACATTAGACAAATTTTTGGGTAGAATATAAACTGTATTTCACGGATCACTGACTACCTACCTACATCATCATAAAAAGTCAGGTGCTGTTGTGGGGTGGCAGTGAGGTGTAGTCTCATCCTTTTATGCCTTCCTGTTAACCTTTTATTTTTATAGTTCCTTGATAATGTGAGAAGTCACGAAAGCGCTTGGAATTTTGCTATTTTTCACAATGGTTGTTCTGCATATTGTGATATCACTTGTTTACTGTGATTTCATTGCATATAAATATGTATATATATATATATATATATATATATATATATATATATATATATATATATATATATATATATATATATATATATATATATATATATATATATAATCAACCAATCAATTAATCAACCATCTAAACTACTAACCAATCAACAAACTAGTCATTCAACCTAACAACTAACCAAACCAACCAATCAACTACTTAAGATAGCTAATTAGTTAAATGTAAGAAACCGTCATCTACCTCGGATCAAACATTACGGCTTCCTATTCTCCAGGAGCAGCGAGACGCTCATAATATATATACATTTTATGACATATATTGTATGACTTTTAATCACTACTGTATTGCCTGAAGTCTCCTTCAATGAGTAGATAATAAGGTCTTATTATCTACTCACCTTGGTCAGAGACCATGCAGGTCCCTTGAAAGAAACGTGCACACTTTTCGCCCTTCAGGGATGTTTATCACGTGACAGAGAGGTTGTTAAATGGGAACATTGTAGAAATACATGTCTAATGAATAGGACACATGTGCAACACTGATGTATACCTGGAGTCTCGAGAGTCAACGCCCCCGCGGCCCGGTCTGAGACCAGGTGATGTGTCATTATTTCCATATAGATACCAGATATAGATACCAGAGCGTTGCATATGTGTCTTGGCCATCAACTGGTCGCCACTGTAACTATTGTGTAACTATTGGGTACTATTGTTATACCGATACAAAGTAATGTGCGAGATGGTGGGTCATGTAATATGTAAATGTGGATTAGTTTGTCCCTAGATTTTTATAGATTGATGATTCTTCCACACGAAGGGTGTAACCGGCATGTTAGTGGCTTTCTTTGTACCTAACAACACGTTATAAAATGTAATCACACAATGTAACCTTTGCAAAGAAATAAATTGTGTTTTGTTTTGGTCAGGGGTCCCCAAAACTCTCCAGCTTATTGACCTCGTCATTAAGTTTTAGATTGTACTACGAATAATAATAATAGATAATAATAATAATAATAATAATAATAATAATAATAATAATAATAATAAATAATAATAATAATAATAAAAATTTCATAAAAACAGGTAATATTTAAATTATTAAAAATCTAAGATTTGACATATCCTTTTTTAGTAAACCTGTCGATATCATTAATGGAAAGGGTACATCTGTGAGCGTCAACAAGGTTAATGGTTGGTGATTGGTGAGTTATAGTTGTAAGTCACCAGGCTCTACCAGGTTCACTCTGTTCCTCTGCTTACTTGCAATTGCATTTGCATGATTAAAACCAGCTTCAACCATGTACGAACCTGGGAAAGCAAGTAAAAATGGGTCAGCCACTGTACAAAGCCGGGGGTATTTAGCAACAATATTTATATTGCTCCAATAGTCAATGACTTCTTCCTGTAGTTGAGAGTCCGTGTCTGCATTTTGTATTTCCAAATAAATTGGGTGCCAGTTAGGCACATGCATTTTTCTCCAGGTCCAGGTCCAGCGATTTTCCTTTCTTTGCTATGGTGAGGGAGATACTGTGATGCCTTCATTCCTCCTCTGTTATCAACATTGGCAGGTGCTTTGAAAAATGTCTAAATTTGGTCGATTTCAATTTTTTTCTTTCATTGCCCTAGAATAATCAAGGTCTTCATTTTACTTATCAGAGTGAACCCTTTCAAGGTGGTGTTTCATCTTCGAAGGTTTCATGTCATCATTACTGAAAGCCTTTTCACATAATAGTTACATAAGCATTGTTTCATTGGTAAACGAAGTTATGAATCCAATTTTTAAATATTCGTGTGAGTACTGTCGGCACTTCTTGGTATCAGCAGCTGCCATTATGGGTGTTACAATGCTGAATTTATAGTAAATACAGAGATCACTTCTTTGGCACCACTACTATCACTATGGTTGTTGAGAATGTACTGGCTCTCACAGTTTGAGATGAGAGAGTACGCTCAGTACCTGAAGTGAACAGGAATACTACACGTACGCAAATCGTTCTCATCGACCCTTAGGAGTAGATATTGACCACTTTGGGGAACCCTGACCTAATATATACCTGGAGGGTGTTGCGGAGATCAACGCCCATGCGGGTCGGTGCATGACCAGGTATTACGAACACAGATGTAGTCTAGTGGCCTGCACACCTGGTTGTAGCACGATAACCAAAGTAGAAATGAGGAACGAACAAAAGTCAGCAGTGAATATATATATACTATATATTTTTTTTTTTTCAACAAGTCGGCCGTCTCCCACCGAGGCAGGGTGACCCAAAAAGAAAGAAAATCCCCAAAAAGAAAAAACTTTCATCATCATTCAACACTTTCACCACACTCATACATAATCACTGTCTTTGCAGAGGAGCTCAGATACTACAGCTGAGAAAAGTCCCTCCCAGCTGTCACTATCTCAGACCCCTCCTTTAACCCTTTCAGGGTCCAAGGGGGGTCTCCGAAACTCGTTCTCAGGGTCCAAGAATTTAAAAAAAAAAAAATTATTTTTTCTTATGAAATGATAGATAATCTTTTTCCGATCATAACGCCACAAAAATTATGAAATTTGATCGAAAACTCACGGAATTATGCTTTCGCGAAGTTAGCGGCAGCCATGACACTTACGCATCGGCGATTTCGCCAACTTTGAGCCCTATTTTCGGCAAATTCCAATGTTTCAGGCAACTAAAATTATAGCTTTGTCGCTAGAACTCCATTTCTTCTATCGATTGAGTACAAGAAACTGCCTATTTACCTATTACAACTACCCAAAATAGTGGTCAGAAGATGGCAATTTCGCCAATTTCACACATTTCAAACGATGAAAATTTCAAAATAGGGTCCAGAATAAACAAGGCAGACATTCCTGGCACTAAAATAACGTCTTCTCTGTTCATTAGTCACGTTTCCAGGCCCCTCTTACATTATTTTTGCTTTTCATTTTGAATTTTTATTCTCACAAAAAAATAGAAGATTTACTGTTATGTATACAACTGCATCATTGTAAAAATGGTATAAATAATATTAGAGCACTTGTGCATGAATATTAGACTCGCCAGTTGATGTGTATTGGATGCATGGTGTGATTTGTTTACTCTTGAACATCGTCAAAAATCGAACATTTTCGCTACTTTGAGCTCAATTTCAAGGTACTTGTCTTTGTCAAACCAATCAAAATCATCTCAATTTCTGTAATATATCCTCCAATCTATCGAATGAGACCAAGAAAACGAGAATACATCAATAAATACCATACGAAAATAGACTTCAAAGTCGCTGTTTAAAACCAAAAACACGGTCAGAGTTTTTTTTCCTCATTATGCACTGTGTGGTGCAGGATTTTTTTTATACTGCGCACACTGACCGCACAGACCCATTCTATCACATCTAGGCCTAACAGCCTGTTTCTGCTTGATTTGAGGACGCTAGAATTTAGGCGTACTAGTACGTCAATAACCCCAGGGCGTAAGCCGTACTAGTACGTCAATAACCCTGAAAGGGTTAAAGTGCAGGCATTGTACTTCCCATTTCCAGGACTCAAGTCCAAATAAATCAATTAACTGGTTTCCTGAATCCCTTCACACAATGTTACCCTGCTCACACTCCAACAGATCGTCATGTCCCAAAACCATTCGTCTCCATTCACTCCTATCTAACACGCTCACACATGCTTGCTGGAAGTCCAATATATATATATATATATATATATATATATATATATATATATATATATATATATATATATATATATATATATATATATATATATATATATATTCCTTCACCAAACAGCATGCAAGTATATGTACACTGTATATACAATATGTACAAGACAAGTTCTGCAAGCAAGAGACACAGTGAGAACTGTGGGCGACCAGACTTGAGGTAAGTCTGCCAATGTTGCTTCACAAGTGTCCAACATCGCTTCACAACTTTGGTGGGCTTCCTTGTGATTGGCTGGATTAAACCAAGGTGCTAGTATAACAAGGGGGCCCCACTCATTATACTCTTAGCATTTGGTTCGCTGGCTGGGAGGGCACGCTTATATGTGTGTGTGTAGGATACGTCAAATAAAATAGAATGTACTCTTAGCATGCCACACCCGGTCTTGCAGCAGATCAGGGTCTGATCAACCATGCTGTTACTGCTGTCTTTGCAATTGCTTTACTGCCACTTTTGTGCAATGGGGCTATATCCGTTGTTTTTAGTAACTGTGTAATGACCTTTTGTCTAGGCTCCCTCTCCATAGAATATTTAAGGCACGTGAAAGGGGTTTCATGCACTTCTTGATGAACACGGAGCTCCACGAGTCTGGGCCTGGAGCAGAGTGCATGGGCGTCATTAATTTCTTTTTCAAAGTCCTGTGGTGTTAGGATTATATCAGAAATTCTGGAATTAACCAAATTTTGAGTCTCGGTCATAAAAAAAATACATTTATACTGTCGACCGTTAGTCTGATTAACGACTCACTAAACGATGAATCATATTGGGACTTCAGTATCTCACTCATTTGTTTGTTGGCATCTGTGTAAGTCCCATCTCATTTAAGCAAGGGTCCAATCCTGGGTGTGGGTTTTGCCCTAGATTTGGCATAAGAAAATAAACATTTTGGGTTTCTTTAAATTTCTTTTATTGCTTTAAGTAGCTTCTGTGTTTTCTGGCTTCTGTATGATGTCAGACACTGCAACACAACGCTATTTTGGTACAGAAGACATCTTCCATTCTTCATGGCGTATCTGCTAGTTATGAGTGAGAAGGGTTGGATTCCAGATGGAGCTGCCTTCTTACTTCCACTAATGGATTCCGTAACCTACAATGTCTTCGAAATATTCCACCTCACCTTCGACAGTATTTAATACTCCGTTCTCTTGCTTCAGCTTCATATCGTTCCACACCATGGAGTTGAACACTTCTCCAGGCTGAGGGACTCACCACCTCAAATACTTTTTCCTCAAAGGTTGATGGACTGATTGCATCATCTTTAGTACATTACTACTGTTCCCTCTGCATTTGACTGAAGAAGCCTACTGTGTAGGCGAAACGTTTCATCAATAAAGATACTCAACTGTTGCACATGTGTCTTTCTCTTCAACTTCTCTGATAAGGATTGGCAGATAAAATTAGCGAATTTAATGACATTTTCTCGTCAGAGCAAACAAAATTTGTCACTACAATACCAATTTATGAAGTTGATTGATATTACTGATAAATATATAAGGCATTTATCATGAAATTGAAATGTGGTAACAAAATGTCAAGGCAGGAAAATTTCACCTAGTATTTGAAAATTTGGCCACAGTTCTTGAGGACAAAGCAACTGGCTATATTGACCAGGTTAATAAGCTTATTCAGTGACTTGTCATCCCTGTGTAACGAAAAAAAGTCTTACTTAATAGACTTTAGACGCAAAAGTCATCTGTAACGCATTCACTCTGTTTTCACTCATCCCTGACAGAGTGCACGAGGAATTTGCAAATTCTGTGAATGACTCATCTGCTCAGGATGCACATAAAACTATAACATTAATCAACTAAATTTTAGCGACGGTTGAATCACTAACACCCACAACATACCTATGTGAGAGTAGATTCTCTTTGTTGCATCATTAATATCATGAACTGTTCTTCATCGAGAATGACTTTACAGTGGCTGTGTCAATACCAACACCCAGAAAAAATGATCCCAGGGTGGCTGTCAACACCAACACCCAGAATGAATGATATCAGGGTGGCTGTGTCAACACCAACACCCAGAATGAATGATCTTATTATGGACGTGTCAACACCTAGAAGTGAAGCTCTGGCTATCTGTGTATATTGATCTCAGACATTATTTGCAGTAAGTAATTTTAAAACATCTGTATAAAGTAGGCAGATGAAAATTCAATATTTATGGCTTCAAGTGAAGACCTGTAGGGGCCATACAGCATCTGTCGAACTTGAGATAATTATGTTTCCTCCGATTAAGAGGAGTGGGTCCCATTCCTCGGGATGGCGTGAAGGGTGGTGGGATAAGGGAGGCTGGGCCCTGCACATCCTGTTGGAGTTGTGCCAAAATGATGTGGGAAGTATTGACCCAGCTTTCACCATCCCCCTCCTTCCACCTGATCAATGACATCCATGCTCACACCCACACATACTGATACACGCACGTGCTGACACCCCACACACTGCTCGTAGTGATACCTGCCGACATACGCACGTACTGGCACCCACACGTTCTCACACCCCCACACCTGCTAACACGCGTGCTCGGAGCACCCCACACACCTACTGGCATTCAAGACAAGAGTATGATGAGAGCAGCAGAGCAATTGTGGACACAATAGCTGAGGTTGCCACAAGAGCCACCATGTGCATGGCAAAGCTTCTGGTCATGGGAGACCAGATTAACTGGGAAAACCAAGATTCACATGGGGGACCAGAAATGTGGAGGTGGTAATGGAGAACTTCATGCGCCAACATGTTAGGGATACAACCAGAGAGATAGGAGAGGATGAACCAGCAAGGTTGTACTTTGTATTCACCCTGAGTGGTTCTGACATGGGGAATATTTCATATGAAAGACCCCTTGGCGCTAGTGATCACATGGTCCTGAATTTTGAATACCTTGTATAAATACCAGAGGAGAGTGAAGCAACATGGGAACGAGGGAAGTAGCCAAACTCCATGAGAGGACTACACAGGCATGAGACAATTCTTGTATGAGGTGCAGTTTGAAAGAGAACTAGAGGGAAAGAAAGAATGAGACAATGGAACATGTGGCCACAAAGTGCAGGGAGGCAGAGAAGTTCATATCCTGGGACAATAGAAACAATGGAGAGACCAGAGTGAGCCCATGGTTTACCCAGAGGTGTAAAGAGCCCATGCTAGAGCATGGAAAAAGTATAGAAGATAAAGAACTCAAGAAAACAAGGAGATGAGTAGAAGAGCCAGTAATGAGTATGCATGTATAAGGAGAAAGGCTCAATGGCAATTTGAGAATGACATAGCATCGAAAGCCAAATCTGACCCAAAGTTGTCATATAGCCACATCAGGAGGAAGACAACAGTCAAGGACCAGGTAATCAGGCTCAAGAAGGAAGGAGGGGAGCTTACAAGGAGTGAAGAGCTCAGCACGTGATTTAATGAGGTACTCTCAAAGACAGAAAGGCTTCCAGCAAACCGAGGCAGTAGAGTGCACCAGCAAGTGTTAGACACAAGACAAACAGGGGAGGAGATGAAACTGCAATGTGAGTTAGAAACCTCGAAGGCACTGGGAACAGATAATATCTCTCCATGGGTTCTGAGAGAGGGCACAATCTTCAACAAGTCTAATGAAACAAGACAACTGCCAGAGGTGTGGAAGACAGCAAATGTAGTCCCAATTTTTAAGGAGACAGACAGGCAGCATTAAACTAGAGACCAGTGTCTCTGAAATGTATAGTATGTAAAGTCATGGAAAAGATAATTAGAAGTGGTGGAGCACCTGGAAGGAGTGGGTTCATACATGAGAACCAGCACGGCTTCAGGGATGGAAAATCCTGTGTCACAAGCCTACTGGAGTTCTACGACAAGGTAACAGAAGACAGGAGAGAGAGAGGGATAGGTAGAAGGCATTTTCTTGGACTATAACGAGGCTTTTGACACAGTACTGTAAAACAGATAGGTACAAAAGCTAGAGGAGCAGGCAGGAATAACAGGAAAAGCACTGCAACTGATAAGGGAATACCTGATAGGAAGGAAATGAGCGATGGTGTATGACGGTGTTGAAATGGGTGCATGTGATGAGTGGGGTTCCAAAAGGATCAGTCCTAGGGTCTATGCTGTTTCTTGTATACGCGAATGACATGACAAAATGTAAAGCTAAGGTGTCCCTGTTCGCAGACATGAAACTAACGAGGAGAAAACAAGCAGAGGAGGACCAGGAAAGACTACAAAGGGATCTGGACGGACCACAAGTCTGGTCTGAGAAATGATTCCAGTAGTTTAACTCCACCAAGTGCAAAGTTATGAAGCTTGGGGAAGGACAAAGAAGACTGCAGACACAGTACACAGTACAGGCTTGGGGGTCAAAGGCTGCAAACTTCACTCAAGGAGGACTTTGGGGAGAGTGTCATAACATTAACCAAACAACTGCTGCAGCATACGAGCGCCTGACAAATTTAGGAATAGCATTTTGAAATCTAAATAAGGAGTCATTCACGACACTGTACACCATGTACATCAGGCTCATATTGGAGTATGCAACACCAGTATGGAACTCACACCTGGTAAGGAACATAAAGAAATTGGAGAAAGTGCAGAGATTTGAAACAAGACTAGAACCGGAGAGGTTAAGGGGACTTAACCTGATGCCACTGGAGGATAGGAGAGATATGATAACAATGTACAAAATACCGAGAGGAACTGATAGATGAAAAAGGACAAAATGTTTCAAGAGAAAGGATACAGTAACAAGGGGACACAACTGGAAGTTGAAAAGTCAGATGAGTCATAGAGATGCTTGGACGTAATTCTTTAGCCTTTGAGATATCAGGAAGTGGATATCTCAGTTAGCAGTTTGAGAACAATCATACGAAAAGAACTTCAATTGAACTTTATTGACGTAAGACTTAGGGAGATTGACACCAGTCAGTCCATCTATCATCATTCTATCATGCAGGAGGAGCCACATGTCTATGGTGCATCCAACAAAATAAGCAGACTCTTGGATGTCACTACCGCCCGCCTCCGGCTGGGTTATAAGTATCTTTGGCAGGTTAAATCACCACCACCAGATGTAGAGTTTAGTTTAAGATCTTTATTATGCCCCCCATACCCATCCTGTGGGCGGTAGTCAAAAGATTGCAGAGGTACATAATGGGTCCAGGGACTAGACTCCAAAGTTTTGATAGCTGAACAAGTTACATCGGTAATGAACTAGATCTTGTCACAATCATGACAAGTTACAAATGTAATGAGCTCCAGGTACAGCTGGTCACAATCATGACAAGTTACAAAGGTAATGAATCATAAACAAGTCCATACATGGTTACAATCATGAACAAACTACAGAGTAATGAGCAATTAACAAACATTCTAGGGAACCAGATGTAGACCAAACGAAATGTAAACTTTGCCAGGTGGACTATTGTCACACTCTGCATCATTATATACTAGAGTGCGATAAAATTAATGAATTCAGAGACAACTCACTCGGAAATGTTCAAGATATGTCAAAGTATTTTATCCACAGTGGTATATTACAGATCATTTTGGAAAAATACCCTGACTTTGCTCCCTGTAAACAAAGCATTACCACATGTGTGTGTGTGTGTGTACTCACCTAATTGTGGTTGCAGGGGTCGAGACTTAGCTCCTGGCCCAGTCTCTTCACTGACCGCTACTAGGTCCTCTCTCTCCCTGCTCCATGAGCTTTATCATACCTCGTCTTAAATCTATGTATGGTTCCTGCCTCCACTACATCACTTGCTAGACTATTCCACTTCCTGACAACTCTATGACTGAAGAAATACTTCCTAACATCCCTTTGACTCGTCTGAGTCTTCAACTTCCAAATGTGACCCCTTGTTTCTGTGTCCCCTCTCTGGAACATCCTGTCTCTGTCCACCTTATCTATTCCACGCAGTATTTTGTATGTCGTTATCATGTCTCCCCTAACTCTCCTGTCCTCCAGTGTCATCAGGCCGATTTCCCTTAACCTTTCTTCATAGGACAGTGTGTGTGTGTGTGTGTGTGTGTACTCACCTATTTGTGGTTGCAGGGGTCGAGTCATAGCTCTGGCCCCGCCTCTTCACTGATTGCTACTAGGTCCTCTCTCTCCCTGCTCCATGAGCTTTATCAAACCTCGTCTTAAAACTATGTATGGTTGGGACGAGAACACAGAGGGAGGAAAGGCGAATAAAATGAAGGACAAAAACAAGGCAAAAGAAAAGAAAGAAAGGAAACCCATAGGAGAAAAAAGGAGAAGGGGGAAGAGATGAAAGGGAAAGGAATCAGGTTAAGTCACGGGTGTCCTCGACAAGGATTTTGAAGGGTTTGAGGCTGACCCTGACCCTATCGACCCTCTGCCTGTTGTGGAATCCATTGTGTCTTTGGGGAAGTCCATGGGGATGGAGGTGAGTGGCGAGGATGTGGAAGAGTTGGTGGAAGACCACAGGGAAGAGCTAACGACTGAAGAGCTGCAAGACCTTCATCTGCAACAGCAACAGACCACAGCTGAGGAAATTGGTTCAGAGGAGGAGGAAGAGAGAGGGAAGAAGGTGCCTTCTTCAGCAATTAAGGACATTTGTGCAAAGTGGAGGGAGGTGTAAAGTTTTGTGGAGAAATATCACCCTGACCAAGCTGAAACAAGCCATATCTGCAACATGTTCAGTGACAAAACCTTGTCCCACTTCAGGCAAATCTTAAAGAGACGCCAGAAACAGACCTTTCTGGACAGTTTTTTGTGTGACGGGTGCAGTGACTCTCAAGCTGGTCCTAGTGCCAGTAAAAGACAAAGAAGGGAAGTAAACCCAGATAGGGACTTGATATCTGAAGTCCTTATGGAGGGGGATTCCCCTTCCAAACAATCAGTCCTCCCTCTCTCCTCCTCCGTCTTCCATATGCCAACAAGTCTTCAATAAAGGTAAATGTGATGTTAAATGTTCATTTAATCTTTAAAAAATGTATTTTTTGTTAATATTTTTGGGTGTCTGAACAGATTAATTGTATTTACATTAATTCTTATGGGAAATATTACTTCGGTTTTCGGCCTTTTCGGATTTAGGCCGACCTTCTGGAACGGATTACGGCCGAAATCCGGGGTTCCACTGTACTTTTCAATTTGGATGTGCTTTTTCAATAGCAATTATGAACAATTACACCATATGAAGGAGCTTTATAAGAGGGGTTTTCTTTCTTTATGGGTCACCCTGCCTCGGTGGGAGACGGCAGACTTGAAAAAAAAAAAGGCACAATACTGTTACTGGAACAATACACAAATAACTCGCACATAAGACAGTTCCACTAATCCCGCCCCCCCCCCCCATAGTATAAACACTGGCTCCTTTGGACTGAAACATCGTCTTAAGTTTCATTCTCCTGTGTGTGGGATGTGTTCGGATATTATATAAAGATTATAAATGAAACAGATATATCTCTCATAAGTTATCATATGCATTTAAAATTAAATTCCTGACGAAAAAAAAAAAGATATGAAGGTACATCCAACATGAAGAGTGAAGTACACCATTTCAACTTTATTTTCTTTGATTGGCTCAATACTAATTTTCTACAGTATACAGACTCATGAGTTTCAACTGGATACGTATATAAAACAAAGTTGGAAGTAGAAAACAGATTAACAATCAGTACATATTTTGGCACTTCCTAAGAGTAAATAATTTATAAATTATTTACAAATTTCTAGTAATTTTTAAAACCATGAAATCTTTCTTCTTTCAACACGTCGGCCGTTTCCCACCGAAGCGGGGTGGCCCAAAATGAAAAACGAAAGTTTTCCCTTTTACATTTAGTAATATATACAGGAGAAGGGGTTACTAGCCCCTTGCTCCCGGCATTTTAGTCGCCTCTTACGACACGCATGGCTTACGGAGGAAGAATTCTGTTCCACTTCCCCATGGAGATAAGAGGAAATAAGAACAAGAACTAGTAAGAAAATAGAAGAAAACCCAGAGGGGTGTGTATATATATATGCTTGTACATGAATGTGTAGTGTGACCTAAGTGTAAGTAGAAGTAGCAAGATGTACCTGAAATCTTGCATGTTTATGAGACAGAAAAAAGACACCAGCAATCCTACCATCATGTAAAACAATTACAGGCTTTCGTTTTACACTCACTTGGCAGGACGGTAGTACCTCCCTGGGTGGTTGCTGTCTACCAACCTACTACCTAGGACCATGAAATACTGTATGTATATAAATTTCCTTATACGTACTATATAAATCTGAACTGTCGTATCTTAGCGCCTCTGCAAAGACAGTGATTATGTGTGAGTGAGGTGAAAGTGTTGAATGATGATGAAAGTATTTTTTGGGGGGGATTTTCTTTCTTTTTGGGTCACCCTGCCTTGGTGGGAGACGGCCGACGAGTTAAAAAAAAAATCAAAGTTTACAGATGGAATTTTATAAATACATATACAGTGGACCCCCGAATAACGAACACCCCGGAAATCGTACAATTATGTAAGTATAATATTGTAAGTGCTTGTGGAAGTGTATTTTTGGGGGTCTGAAATAGACTAACCTACATGACATTATTCCTTAAGGGAGTAAATTCGTTCGGTAATGGTACTTGTGCAGGCTTCTGGAATGAAGTTTTTATGTTACTCGGGGGTCCACTATATATATATACATATACATTTTTTTTTTAACATGTTGGCCGTCTCCAACCGAGGCAGGGTGACCCAAAAAGAAAGAAAATCCCCAAAAAGAAAGAAAATACTTTCATCATTATTCAACACTTTCACCTCACTCATACATAATCACTGTCTTTGCAGAGGTGCTCAGATATGACAGTTTAGAATAGTCCCTCCAAAACTGCCAATATCCCAAACCCCTCCTTTAAAGTGCAGGCATTGTACTTCCCATTTCCAGGACTCGGTAACCGGTTTTCCTGAATCCCTTCACAAAATATTACCCTGCTCACACTCCAACAGCTTGTCAGGTCCCAAAAACCATTCGTCTCCATTAATATTATTATTATTATGAAGGCTGCCATAACTTCGTCAAAACTAGTGGCACTGCACTATACGTACCTGGAGAGGTTTCAGGGGTCAATGCCTCTGCAGCCCGGTCCATGACCAGGCCTCGTGGTGGATCAGAGCCTGATCCAAAAGGCTGTTACTGCCGGTCGCACACAGACTGATGTACGATAGTATTATTATAATCAAAGAGACTGATGTACGAACCACAGCCCGGCTGGTCAGGTACTGACTTTAGGTGCCTGTCCAGCTCCTTCTTGAAGACAGCCAGGGGTCTATTGGTAATCCATTTTATGTATGCTGGGAAGCAGTTGAACAGTCTTGGGCCCCTGACACTTATTGTGTTGTCTCTTAACCCTTTCAGGGTCCAAGGGGGGTCTCCGAAACTCGTTCTCAGGGTCCAAGAATTTTATAAAAATAAAAAAATTATTTTTCTTATGAAATGATAGAGAACCTTTTCCGATCATAACGCCACAAAATTATGAAATTTGATCGAAAACTAACGGAATTATGCTTTCGCGAAGTTAGCGGCAGCCATGACACTTACGCATCGGCGATTTCGCCCACTTTGAGCCCTATTTTCGGCAAATTCCAATGTTTCAGACAACTAAAATTAGAGCTATTTCGCTAGAACTCCATTTCTTCTATCGATTGAATACAAGAAACCGCCTATTTACCTATTACAACTACCCAAAATAGTGGTCAGAAAATGGCAATTTGGCCAATTTCACACAAATTTCAAACGATGCCAATTTCAAAATAGGGTCCAGAATAAACAAGGCAGACATTCCTGGCACTAAAATAACGTCTTCTCTGTTCATTAGTCACTTTTCCCGGGCCCCCTCTTACATTACTTTTGCTTTTCATTTTGAATTTTTATTCGCGCAAACAAATAGAAGATTTACTGTTATGTATACAACTGCATCATTGTAAAAATGGTATAAATAATATTATAGCATATGTGCATGAATATTAGACTCGCCAGTTGATGTGTATTGGATGCATGGTGTGATTTGTTTCTCTTGAACATCGTCAAAAATCGAACATTTTCACTACTTTGAGCTCAATTTCAAGGTACTTGTCGTTGTCAAACCAATCAAAATCATCTCTATTTCTGTAATATATCTTCCCGTCTATCAAATGAGACCAAGAAAACGAGAATACATCAATAAATACCATACGAAAATAGACTGCAAAGTCGCTGTTTTTAACCAAAAACACGGTCAGAGTTTTATTTTCCTCATTATGCACTGTGTGGTGCAGGAATTTTTTTATACTGCGCACACTGACCGCACAGACCCATTCTATCACATCTAGGCCTAACAGCCTGTTTCTGCTTGATTTGAGGGCGCTAGAATTTAGGCGTACTAGTACGTCAATAACCCCAGGGCGTAAGCCGTACTAGTACGTCAATAACCCTGAAAGGGTTAATGTACTCATGGCACCTCTGATTTTCATTGGGGAAGATGTTGCACTGCCTGCCAAGTCTTTTGCTTTCATAGGGAGTGATTTTCATGTGCAAATTTGGGACTAGTCCCTCTAGGATTTTCCAAGTACAGTGCCCAGTGGCCTGGTGGCTAAAGCTCTCGCTTCACACGGCGAGGGTTTGCCTTCGATTGCCAGCGTGGGTAGAAATATTGGGCGTGTCTCGTTACACCGGTTGTCTATGTTCACCCATCAGTAAAATGGGTACCTGGAAGTTAGTCAACTGGTGTGGGTCGCATCGTGGGACAATGACCTAATTTGCCCGAAATGCTCAGCATAACAAGGGGCTTTCTATATACAGTGGACCCCCGGATTACGTCATTTTTTCATTCAAGAATGCTGTTCAAGTGCCATTACCGAACGAATTTATTCCCATAAGGAATAATGTAAATTAGATTAGTCCTTTTAGACCCTCAAAAATACACTTACAAAAGCACTTAAAAAAATAAACTTACATAAAAGGGCGAGTTTGGAGACTATCGTAAACCTGGGGTCCACTGTAGTAGTATGTCATTGATGTCAGCTAGGCCTGTATACCATGTACAGTGGTACCCCGACTTACGATGGTCCCCAAACACACCCTTATGTAAGTTGATTTTTTTAAATGCTTTTGTAAGTGTAATTTTGGGGGTCTAAAAGAACTAGTCTATTTTACATCATTTCTTATGGAGATAAATTCGTTTGGTAATGGCACTTGAACAGCATTCTGGAATGAAAAAATATCGTAAGTCGGGGTACCACTGTACATGTTCTTTCTTTCTTTCAACACGTCGGCCGTTTCCCACCGAGGCAGGGTGGCCCAAAAGGAAAAACGAAAGTTTCTCCTTTTACATTTAGTAATATATTCAGGAGAAGGGGTTACTAGCCCCTTGCTCCCGGCATTTTAGTCGCCTCTTACGACATGCATGGCTTACGGAGGAAGAATTCTGTTCCACTTCCCCATGGAGATAAGAGGAAATAAGAACAAGAACTAGTAAGAAAATAGAAGAAAACCCAGAGGGGTGTGTATATATATGCTTGTACATGAATGTGTAGTGTGACCTAAGTGTAAGTAGAAGTAGCAAGATGTACCTGAAATCTTTCATGTTTATGAGACAGAAAAAAGACACCAGCAATCCTACCATCATGTAAAACAATTACAGGCTTTCGTTTTACACTCACTTGCCAGGACGGTAGTACCTCCCTGGGCGGTTGCTGTCTACCAACCTACTACCTACTTGTAGTAAATAAAGATATTATTATTATTATAATAATAAGTGTATATTAACATGTATCTTTATCGCCTGCATTACAGAGAATACAAATCAAGGGACTTCAACAGTTCCCAGTAATTTAGGTGCTTTATTGTATTTATATGTGCCATAAAAGTTCTCTGTATACAGTGGACCCCCGGCTAACGAAAAAACTTCATCCCAGAAACCTGCTCAAGTGCCATTACCGAACGAATTTACTTCCTTAAGAAATAATGTCACGTAGGTTAGTCTATTTCAGACCCCCAAAATACACTTCCACAAGCACTTACAATATTATACTTACATAATTGTACGATTTCCGGGGTGTTCGTTAGCCGGGGGTCCACTGTATTCTCCAGGTCTGCAATTTCACCTGCCTTGAAAAGGGCTGTTAGTGTACAACAATATTCCAGCCTAGAGAGAACAAGTGATTTGAATAGAATCATCATGGGCTTGGCATCTCTAGTTTTGAAGGTTCTCATTATGCATCCTATCTTTTTCCTAGCAGATGTGATAGAGGCACTGTCGTGATCTTTGAAAGTGAGATTCTCTGACATTATCACTCCCAGGTCCTTCACATTAGTTTTTTGCTCTATTGTGTAGTTGGAATTTGTTTTATACTCTAATCCAGTTTATATTTCCTCGAGTTTTCCATTGAAATCTGTTTTCATTGAACTTCACATTGTTTTCTGCAGCCCATTTAAAGATTTGGTTGATGTCTTCTTAAAGATTTGCAGTGTCTCCAATGGATTACACTGTCATGCAAATTCGGGAATCATCAACAGTTGCTTGCAGAAACTTTCACGGTGAAGGTAAAAACACATTCTTTTTGTTGCACCCATTGATGGTTCTATTCTTGGGATACACTTAAGTGGTAGCCACACTTTCTTTCCCTTCACACTGCCTTAACTATGAAATTCTATTTTCTAGTCTAATATAAATGTTCTTACTATTGTCTCTCTCTTTCTTCTACCTTTCTTTCTCACTAATGTTCTTTGGGACAGTGCTCATTCTCGCTACACATCTTTGTTACTCCCTGCAAGTGACAGGTAGCTGATTCACTTGTGTGACAGCCAAACCAACATGTGGAATATTTTGACAAAATGTTCAAAAGTTTTTGACATTAAATGCAATGAAAATATCTTGAAACAATTCTACATTTGATCAATCACTAAGGAAAGAAAAATTCAGACAATTACCTATTTTGCCTTAAAAACTACTAGAATGAAAATTTTGTGGAGCCAATGTTGCTATTTTCAGTTATCTTTTACATAAGAATTTTTTTAAGCAATTAACTAGGTAATTTATATTTAGAAAAAATATAGAAGACACTGATAAATTAATAGGCTACATTTTTAGCTTGTTATAATGGTGAGAGAATATTCAGAAACTTCAGTTCCACTGCAAACACCTATAGAACTTGGAATATCTCTTATTTACCAGTAAATATGCTTAACATATCTTCATCAGCTTATAATAATTCATGATTTTGTCCACACAAGGCAGACATAACTAGCTTTCAAAATTTATAGTGGATACTCTTGGTGGATACTCAGCAAAAAAAAAAAAAAAAAAAAAAAAATAGTGTTTGGATATTCTGTGCTGGATGCCAAGATATCACAAATTATGTGATATTTCAGCCCAGTACCTGTTGCCATCTAGTAACCAAAGTGAAAACTATTTCCTGGTCAAGGCAATGCATATTTTAGTGATTTTCATTATAAATTGTGTAATACGTACAGTGGACCCCCGAGTATCAGCCGACTCGAGTTTCAGTCGCTTTTTTCGGCTCAATTTTTCCCTGACTATCAGCCATTTCCCCGAGTATCGGCCCATGTACCAGACCTGTCCGCCTCCCCGCGCAGGCATCGTGAGCCAGTCTAGCTTTGTTTACCACTGAGTGAACATTACCCAGCACGCTCATTCAAACATTTTACAATAATTTTATTGTGTTTATTGTCACTGTGAAATAAGTCACCATGGGTCCAAAGAAGCTTCCTAGTGGCACCCCTGAAATTTGTTCAATGTGGAATAAGGTGCAGGAATTTGTTGAAAAATACCACCCTGAGCAAGCTGAAATAAGCCATCTCTGCAACCAGTTCAGTGACAGAGCCATATTGCACTTCAGGGACATGTTAAAGAGGCGCCAGAAACAAAGGACTGTGGACAGTTATTTTGTGAGACAGTGGTCCAGTGACTCTCAAGCTGGTCCTAGTGGCATTAAAAAACCAAGAAGGGAAGTAACCCCAGATAGGGCTTTGATACCTGAAGTCCTAATGGAGAGGGATTCCCCTTCCAAACACTAAGCCCTCCCTCACTCCTCCTCCCTATCTTCCAGGTGCCAGCAAGTCTCTTCAATAAAGGTAAGCAAATGTTATTTTAAATGTAAATTTATAAATTTAGAATGTGTTGTTATTATGTGTTTTGTGTATTTAAAACTATAGTTATTCTTCAACCCTTTGACTGTTTCGGTCGTATATATACGTCTTACAAGCCAGTGTTTCAGACGTACAGTATATACGTATACTCAAAAATTCTAGCAGCTTCAAATCAAGTGGGAGAAACCTGGTAGGCCCACATATGAGAGAATGGGTCTGTGTGGTCAGTGTGCGCTGTATAAAAAAAAATCCTGCAGCACGCAGTGCATGAGAAAAAAAAACTTCGACCATCTTTTTGGATTAAAATGCAGAATTTGAGGTGTATTTTCATATAGTATTTATGGTTGTATTCTCTTTTTCATGGTCTCATTTGATAGAATGGAAAACATTACAGAAATAGAGATGATTTTGATTAGTTTCATGATGAAAACGACCTTGAAATTGAGCTCAAAGTAGCGGAAATGTTCGATTTTTGCCAATGTTCAAGAGTAAACAAATCACGCCATGCGTCCAATACACGTCAACTGGTGAGTCTAATATTCTTACATAAGTGCACTGATATTATTTATACCATTTTTACAATAATGCAGTAGTCTGCATAACAGTAAATCTTCTATTTTTTGTGTGAACAAAAAATAAAAATAGAAGCAAGAGTAATATAAGAGGGGCCTAAAGACGTGACTAATGAACAGAGAAAATCTTGTTTTAGTGGTTTTGTGGGCGAGGGGCTTGGACTTCCAGCAAGCGTGTGTGAGCGTGTTAGGAGTGAATGGAGATGAATTGTTTTTGGGACCTGACGAGCTGTTGGAGTGTGAGCAGGGTAATATTTTGTGAAGGGATTCAGGGAAACCAGTTAATTGATTTAGTTGGACTTGAGTCCTGGAAATGGGAAGTACAATGCCTGCACTTTAAAGGAGGGGTTTGAGATATTGGCGGTTTGGAGGGATTTTCTGAACTGTAGTATCTCAGCTCCTCTGCAAAGACAGTGATTATGTGTGAGTGAGGTGAATGTGTTGAATGATGATTAAAGTATTTTCTTTTGGGGATTTTCTTTCTTTTTGGGTCACCCTGCCTCGGTGGGAGACGGCCGACATGTTAAAAAAAAAAAGTGCAAGATATGGAAACCTTATGTTTTCTCCCAAATAAAAAGAAAATGTAATGGGCCCTTTATTTTTGTAAAGAAAAGACACTTGCTGGAAACTAACCGGATGACACATAATGTGATGAAATGGTTAAATTTACCTTTAAAATTTCATAACCTTTAGTTGGAGAAAAAAATTAGATATCTGAGAAATTATATTAAAAAAAAAAATTATGCTAACAAAGCCATTTCACGGAATTCTCTTTTATTTTCAGACTATTCTAATTCATTACTGTGTTTCTTCTACTTCTACCCTGTCATGCTGTATCTGAAACCAAGAAGGATCATACAGCAGATGTTTTACCAGTGCAGCAGGAACTATCAATATAATACAGGTCGGCCATCAGTGATCCAGCAATCACTAATCCAGATCTGGAGATCTAGTGAAGGAACAATCCAAAATTTTTCACGAAGAACTGGCTGTTGGGCTAAGTGTACTCTAACCTAACCACTCTGTGATCCAGCAAAATCACTAATCAGGCATGGTACAGGTCTCAATAATGCCGGAGCAGTGATGCTCGACCTGTACTAAAGATTCACAAAATCATAATGATTGCAAAACCTCCTCAGTTTGGTGAGTTAATACAGAAACATAAGAACAGCAACTTTTATAGTCACTGTTCTCATGCCACTGTATTAGAGTGATCAATTCTGCTGTATAAGCAAAACATCTCTCAAAAAGCATATCCATATATCATACTGATCAGTTCTGCTTGAGTTAGTGTGTACTCATACAGGTCACTGGTAGCAACAGCGAGAATGACCAGGAAGTTAACAATGAAGCCTGACCTCAGGTTGGCCTCCTGGAACAGATTTCTTAATACCAGTTACATGTACAGTATGTCACGGTCCAGGTGCTGCACGTCTCTTAGTGATCAACTTGTTTATATTATACCATTAATGAACCAGAACATCCACCTTTTTTCTGAATCTATCAGTTTCAATCTTCCCTCCCTCTCCTTTCTATTAAAGAAATGCTTCAAGTTCACCACAAGAAACTGACTACTTGTTTTTCATGCAAAGAAGGAATATGTCCATACAATCACACAGACAGACAGACTTTCGATAGTAATAAAGTTAAATACTGTATATACAGAATTATAAACAGTTATATAGAGATGAATCCCATGTAGTTCTGTAGAAAAAATTTAAATCCCACAAAACTGAAAACCTATATTTATGATACCAGAATGATAACATATTATTTCATGACTTAGTTATTGTAGGTAATCTCTCTCTTTTAGAGCTCATTATAGAAAAATATTGAAGCTTTTGTGCACAGCACACTGAATGTCAATGCAATGCTAATTAAAGTTACAGTAATTTTGTGTTGGTACAGATGATCAATTGTGTGGCGATCAGTTATTTGGCATCCAATATCATTCAACATTTCTTACTGAGCACCTGCACAGAAAATGGAGACAAGGAATGTGCAAACACTATGAACCATTCACCAAAAACCTGCTATTAGGAGAGGAACCTCATGATTCTTCAGTGTCCAAGGACTGAAATCTCATCATACAGCTCCTCTCCTAAGTTCAGCTTTTAGGCCAACTGTTCAAGCCATGGTACTGACTGTTTATTCTTAGTAGGAACCATACAATAATGTTACCGATTATTTAGTACTTTTGAAAATCTGCTCACCCCTTCCTCGATGGCTCCTATAAATCAATGATCTACAGAATATACCATAGCATCACATGCATAGCGGGCCTCCAGCAGCAACAGCCTGGTTGACCAGGCAAGCACCAGACGAGCCTGGCCCATGGCTGGGCTCAGAGAGTAGATAAACTCTCGAAACTCTTCAAAGGTATATCAAAGGTATTGCTAGGAGAGACAGTTTCACTAGAAATGATGTAGTGAATTGTTAGGAACCTTATGATTCAAAATGCAATGTAAATTATCCTATTTTAATATAAATTATCACACACTCCATATATTACTCAGTAGTAATGCACTAAAAAGTACAGCATGAAATGTTTAGAGTATTCAAATGCATTAACAGTAATAATTATAAATATTATTGATGACTAAAAAAGTTTCAGTTGATACTAAAGTTACATCATTGTTATATTTATACACAAAGAAAGCACTTAAAAGTGTGTATAATTTAGTATACTTGTGTTACAATATGATTATAGTAAAAAAAAAAAGAAGCACTAAACCCGTGTGGGTCATTCAGCATACCTATGTTACAATAAATGCCTAAGACACCTCACAACTTTGGGATAGCAAATGAGTGTTAAAATATGGGTATATAATGTAGTGCAATTCTTACATTACTGCTGCTGTGTACCACACATGACAATCTAAATAACAGTAAAACAGGTCAATATTTACTTCAGTGGCTCATATAAATATGGATAATTATACATTTAATGAGTTTTGATATTTTTCTCCACAGCTGGCCCTGGGCTAGGATTATTAAGTAATTCTGCAACATTAAGTGGGTTTTGCAATAGAGCTAGTTATACAGGGTGTTTCAAAACGATGTTCCCAATTTCAAAGCAGTATATTTCATGAGTGGGTCTATCTTTCTGAAACACCCTATATCTTGGGCCTATAGAAAAATAAAGCTGCTTAGTCCGTCACCAAAAACAAAAAGAACACAACCTCGATTTTGAATTAAATTCTAGATATAGCTTTTATTCAGCTACCAAAAAAACTTTTCACCCCAGGCCCAAAATATAACTCTTTCCATTGCACAACCCACTGAATATTGTAGAATTCTGAGCAGCTACTGTACACATTAAACATAAAACCCCAAAATACTCTTTCTTAACAACTCATAAAATCGTAATAGTAACACGAGTGCAAATAAACCACAGAACGGGTGGGATTTGAACCCAAAGCAAGGGAGTCATAAAACTTCAGGCCGTGTGTTAGCCACTAGAGCAGCTGGCTACAATAAGATTCATCCAACTAGGTATATTTCTATACATCATAGGAAGGTTAGCATGGGCTACCACTGTCACCACAAGTTTTTACACATGAATCCCATGCTGGCAGGAGATTCATCTGTAAAAACTTGCATTTGTGGTCACAGAGGGGTCCATGCTAACCTCAGTGTGGTGTATAAATACACCTAGTTGGATGAATCTTATTGTAGCCAGCTGCTCCAATGATTTACAGACTGGCTTGGAGTTTTAAGACCCCATCCATAACATGGTTTACATTCTTAACAATTCATGTACATGAGAGATGTTTACTGGAAAACCCACATTATTATATACTGTTATTTATAAGCTGTCACCTAACTCTGCTGAGCAGCTTAAGTATATATTGACCATAAAATAGATTACCCATTCCCACCCAGAGGAACACTATACCATTAAGGAGGAAAACAGCAAATGCAAGTTTGTTTTATTAGGAACACTTAAAAACAAGTTGCAAAACAATCACAGTTTGGTTCCCTGGCTAAAGATCAACTTTCAGTAAGTGCTAAGATTTATTAAATAACTCCACTTACCAGAATATTTAATCCTAGAAATCTTCATAAAAAAAATTTCTTTCAATTTTCAATATTAATTTCAAAAGCTGATAAGGTCCATTACAGCTTCTGTGGTAGAAGTCTCAGGCTGCCTCACAGAATTTGTTATCACTGCCTCCTGGGGTTCCTGTCTCCCTAGATTAAATATTTGTCCTTTGCTAACACCTTTGCCTTTTTTCACTCTGTTGAGTTCTTTATCCCTTAAAATTGGGACTCCATACTCAGAGTGCAGCTGTGCAAATGTCCGCTTGTTAATAGTTATGTGGGCCACAGATGGTGGTGGTGGTGCAGGGCGCTGAGGGATCGTTGAAGGTGTGAGGTAGTGCCCTCCTCCTCCTGATACAGTATTAGCTCTCATGCGCATTGCCAAGCAAGGGTCTAGAGTAACTTCATTAGAACTCTGCGGAAAAATTAAACATGAGCTCAAAAATCAAAACAATTCCAGGTACTGTAAAGAAATACTATACTACATTACTAGTATGCTAGGTTAGGCTTTCAGTAACACATCCATCATTCACCCTGATATTGACCAGAAATTAGAAAATGGTAAAAAAAATAAAAAGTCACATTATTTGACACAGTAGAACATAAACTATACTGAATGTCAATAAACCCAAAATTGGAATGAGGTGCTTCTATTTCTGCAGAAATTCCTAATTAGGTACATCTGAAGCTAAGAATTTGGTTGACTGGAACAAAGGAATTGGCTTAAAACAAGACTCAAAGTCAGTGAAATCCCCAATGCATAAACTGCGCTGAGACTGCTAACTTTGCGCTGGCATAATTCTTTCAAGTTTTCCATTAAATTTCATACTCTTGGTGTCATTATCTTCAGAAAAGATTATCTACTATTTCAGATTTTTTTTTTTTTTTTTTTTTTTAATTTTTTGGCATTGAGAGCAAGTTTTATTTTGAAGGTCTGGACAATCAAAGGGTTAAGGGAGTTTGGGACATCCTATAAGTCTAGATTGTATTTCTGTAAATTTGAAATTGTACTGACATTAAAGCTTGCACCTGATTTTCCTAGGTAAGTACGTACAGTGGACCCCGGAGTTCGTCATTAATTCGTTCCAGAATGCTGCTGAAGTGCTGTTACCGAACGAATTTGTTCCCATAAGGAATAATAATGTAAATTAGATTAGTCCTTTTAGACCCCCAAAAATACACTTACAAAAGCACTTACAAAAATACACTTACATAATTGTTTGAGTTTGTAGCAGTATGAACTCCGGGGGTCCACTGTATATTGAATTTGGGCATATGATCCCTCGATCTTCAGACTGTACCATAAACGTCTAGCATTTGCTTGCAGGTAGTGACAGAGTAAAGAGCTTGTGTACCAGTTATTGATGAACGATGTACGAATGCCTCTTAAAATATATCTACCTGGAGGGAGTTCCAGGGGACAACACCCCAGCTTCATTTTCTTGACCATATCACCAGAGATTCCAAGTAATTTCTGGATATCTTCCATTGTTATCTGTCCTGTCTAGAGAATCAAATCGATGACAATACCATTCTTGCAATCACATATGATGAACAGTTTGATACCAAAACAATTTTGTTTGCTTGGTATGTAGTTTGAATGATAGCCATCCCTTGAACAAAATCAAAGACTCATCAATCACAGTATTTTGGAATGGGTAGAAAAACCCAAATACATGAAAACTTCCTTGCTGTTAAATAACATATCATTCTAGTTGGGATTTGCCTTGTCAGAGAAATGCAACATTCACAGCAGCACCAGAAATCTGTTTTGAGGAATAAGGTCACCAAACGCTGGAGTACATATAAGTCGTCTTCTTTTCCAATGTCTAGGCAATATTGTTCTTATGTACATGTGACAAGAGCATAATAGTGTCATGGAACAGATACATTTCTGCCATAGTAATGTCCTTCCATTCCTACAGATTCAGTCGTGTTGAAACATATATTTGTCATTGCTTGTGATGTTTGTTTGTCACATAATAAGCTTCATCAAAGAACATCTCAAAGAAAAAGGTCTTAGAGACAATGTGCTATGATAACACTGTTTATGATAACACTGTTTGTGATAACACTGTTTGTGTTATCATAACAACATGGATTAGGAACAAATGAGTCGTGTTCCTGCCATTCCATTTGTGGTTTGGTGGCAGTAGTGTTGGTGGTGGTGACTGTGGTGCAGCTGGTGGTGTTGATTATGGTGCAGCTGGTGGTGTTTGGGATGGTGTTGGTGGTGGTGATTGTGTTGCAGCTGGTGGTGTTTGGGATGGTGTTGGTGATTGTGCTACAGCTGGTGGTGATTGTGCTGCAGTTGGTGGTGTCTGGGATGGTGTTGGTGGTGGTGATTGTGAGTACAGTGGACCCCCGAGTTTTGACCACCTCAAAATTCGAACAATTATGTAAGTGTAATATTGTAAGTGCTTTTGTAAGTGTATTTTTGGGGGTCTGAAATGGACAAACCTACTTTACATTATTCCTTATGGGAACAAATTCGTTCGGTAATGGCACTTGAACAGCATTCTGTAATGAATTATGGCCGAAACTCGGGGGTCCACTGTACAGTGGTCCCTCGGTTTTCGCCGAAAATTCGTTCCAGAATGTTGCTCAAGTGCCATTACCGAACGAATTTACTTCCTTAAGAAATAATGTCACATAGGTTAGTCTATTTCAGACCCCCAAAAATACACTTGCAACAGCACTTACGAAAATACACTTACATAAATGTTCGAGTTTGGAGATGCACGAAAACCGAGGGACCACTGTACATACAAATTTTATTTTCTGGTATGTCACAGTTAACCCTTTCAGTGGCCATCACAGAACTATGTCACTGAGGCCAGGGTCCCTGATGTAGTTATACGTCATGAGCTCAGCACACTCAGATAAGCTGTAAGCAGTAAATTTTGGCCTAGATATGAGAGAATGGGTCTGTGCAGTGAGTGTGCATTGTATGAAAAATATCCTACCCCACATCGTGCATGATGGGAAAAGCAAAACTGACCATGTGTTTGGTTTAAAATAGTGACTGAGGTGTTTTTTAGGAAGTTTTTTATGGTTTAACTGACTGTTTCTTATATCATTTGATAGAATGGAAGACATATTGGTTGACTGGTTTCAGTACTGGGAGTAGCCTAAAATTGGGCTTAAATTAGCAGAAATATTAGATTTTTTCAAATTTCCTGAGGATGAATGAGTCCCCCCCCTATACCCCCAATCTGTTTTATGGGTTTTTATTAGGTCTGATTAAATTACTGGGATGCTATAAACCATGACCAATTGATCCTGGTTATATTTTACTATCAGGAAAATAGAGTAAATCTTCTATTTTTGTGTGATTATGAATTCAAATCTGAAGGAAAGAGTAACACAGGAGAAGCCTGGGGATGTAATAAATGAACAGAGGAAATGTTTTAGTGCTAAGAATGTCTGCACAGTTTATTTTACATTTTATTTTTAAACTGGTATTCTTCAAATTTGTGTAAAATTGGCCAAGTTACCGACTTCTATGCACTTTATAGGGTAGTTGTAATAGCTGAATGGGCAGCTTCCTTTGCTCACTTCGTAGAACGAAAGGCATATCAACAGTATAGCTAAGAATTTGGTTAAATGGAGCAATGGAATTGACTTAAAATAGGACTCAAAGTTGGTGAAATTGCTGATGGATAAATTGTGCAAAGACTGCTAACTTTGCACCTGCGTAATTTCATAAAAATCTGTACTTCTGGTGTCATTAACTTCTTAAAGATTCTCTACCATTTCAAAATTCTTTTTTTTTTAAGTGGATATTAAGTTTGGGGGATCTCAACAGTGAAAGGGTTAAGAAGCTAATGCTGCTACATCTGCACCATTTTTTAACTATTTTAGATGTGTGACACAGCACATTATCGTATTGGAAAATTCTGCAGCCATGAATGTCAAACTGAATTTCAGGTTGCTCTTTAGTACTTCAATATACTGTTTCCCATTCATTGTTTTATTTTAAGGAAGTAAGAAGAGGACTGCCCTTCCCTTCACATTACTACAAGTGCCCCATACCATAACTTTAGGCATGTACACAATTACCAGATGCACGAAACAAACAAACCTGAGCGGATGGTCTGCACTAGGAAAACATCTTGCCCCCTTTCAATGAGAGCCGTGGAGTCGGCACATAAAACCTTCGACTCTGACTCCTTTATTTATGGCACCTCCGACTCCGACCCCTTTAATTACATTTGACAGACTCCAACTCCGACTCCAGTAACCCAAGAATTGCTTCCCACTCTGATTTTGACTCCAACTCCACAGCCTTGATTTCAATCCTCAATAATTATATCTGGACGCAGAGGGCAAGGTTTATTTCTGACACTGTATACTACTAATACCCTGCAATTCACAAACGTATAAAGAACGAGAAGTTATTAACAAATAAAGCCATCATATGGTGGCAAGCATACCTGGGTTCTGTTAAAGGGGTTTTGTCGTTGGCGGTGAGGTGCCTTGGGAGGGTGAAGGCTGTCGTCTTCACCACCACCTCCCTGGGCCTGCTTTTCTGCATCTGGAAATTTAGAAATATAGGAATTAACTACAAAAATATAATGTTATGCTAATTACAGCAGGCTGATCAATGATCATTTTGGAAGTTATTAAATGCACTATGTACTACAGTACATGCTTATCATCAATAAAAAGATTTTCAGTGATGTGTGGAGATTAGATTTAAAGCTTTAAAAGTAATTTAGTTTTTCTGTGTAATGGCCTTTGCCTATGAAGCACTTTAAGAAAGAGGAACTACAGGACAGTACTACAGAGTTACAGTTGATCAAGATGTGCTCTTGTTATGGAGTCAACGTGCATCTTCAACAATTTCTCAGTTTATGAATACACACGTATGTACAAATCACAAACAATTTATGAAACAAATTAAGAAAATTACAAATGTGGGAAGAAACTGTAATGTGGTTTATAATTCTTAAGTAGACTATACAAAGCTAACAATCCCTTAAAATACTTAACCCTTTGGGGGTCGACAGGCCCTCTCCCAAACTCGTTCTCAGGGTCGAAAATTTTTTGGAAAAAAAAAAAATACTATTATTTTTTCTTATGAAATAATAGAGAATCTTTTTCCGATCATAACAACACCAAAAGTTTAAAATTTGATGGAAAACTTACGGAATTATGGTCTCGCGAAGTTATCGGTCTCGACGATAGTATGTATTTACACATTGGCAATTTCGCCCACTTTGAGCCCTATTTTGGGCCAATTCCAATATTCCAGTCTACTAAAATCATAGCTATTTTGCTAGAACTCCATTTCTTCTATCGACTGAGTACAAGAAACCACCCATTTACCAATTTCAACCAAAAAAAGTGGTCAGAAATTGGCAATTTGGCTAATTTCACACAAATTTCAAACGATGCCAATTTCAAAATGGGGTCTAGAATAAACAAGGCAGACATTCCTGGCACTAAAATAACATCTTCTCTGTTCATTAGTCATGTCTCCAGGCCCCTCTTACATTACTTTTGCTTTCAATTTTGAATTTTTATTCTCACAAAAAATAGAAGATTTACTGTTATGTACTGTATACAACTGCATCATTGTAAAAACGGTATAAATAATATCACCGCACTTATGAAAGAATATTAGGCTCACCAGTTGACGTGTATTGGACGCGTTGCGTGATTTGTTTACTCTTGAACATCGGCAAAAATCGAACATTTTCGCTACTTTGAGCTCAATTTCAAGGTACAGTACTTGTCATCGTAAAACCAATCAAAATCATCTCTATTTCAGTAGTATATCTTCCATTCTATCAAATGAGACCAAGAAAACGAGAATACATCAATAAATACCATACGAAAATAGACTGCAAAGTCGCTGTTTTAAACAAAAAATACGGTCGGAGTTTTTTTCTCTCATTTTGCAGTGTGTGCTGCAGGAATTTTTTTATACTGCGCACACTGACCACACAGACCTATTCTTCATATGTAGGCCTACTAGCCGTTTCCCACTTAATTTGAGGTCACTAGAATTTACGCGTACATACTAGTACGGCACCGACCCCCAAAGGGTTAATACTGTATTATTAATACGTACTATATATAAAACACAATGAGAAAGAAAATACTATTTTCCATAGGCAAATAAAACAAAAATTCTGACAGAGTAGTAATGCCAAAAGATTAGAATTAATAAAAATATACTAAAATTTTTAAGTTAGAAAAAGGCAAATATAGAAACATAGAACATAGCACTGTACACAACATGATTCTTTAACAAATCCCTTGAATCCAAAACCTTTTTCAAACAGCTTATAAAGAGCAACCTTTCCACAAATGTTGTGATCCCAGAGACATCAGCAAGTGTATCAATGGTAGAATCCATCAACAAGTGTGTCAATAAGACATATGAGGTCTGTGGCATTTTATTGAGAAGACATTTTGCCTACCAGGCACTGGTGGATGAAGCGTTTTCTCAATAAAGCACCATAAACTGCTTACGTATTGTCTTTTTAAGAGACATCGGTAACTACACATCATTATAAGATCTACCAATGCTGTACTATCACTTGATAAAAAAAGAAAAAGTTCTTCAATACCAGCAATTATATACTGCACCTACATATGTAAAGACAACATAAAGCCATATTTACAAACCAAAAAAGGAAGAGCTGCTGAGAGGGCACTAGAAAGATTTTCTACACAAAGAAGTAAAGCAATAGAATGCTTTACAAAAAAGGCAAGCACTACAGCCACTAGAAGCTTCAAAAACTTTACGAGAGATTATTAAATACAGAAGAATAGGACACTGCAAGCCTAGCTCTCCTCTTGTGACCACCAACAGGCCATCTTATGATTAAGACCTGAATCAGGTGCTTTCCCTGACAATGAATTAAAATCAACAATGAATAGATATATAAGTAGTATTCAAAACTGACATGATGATGAATTAGATACGTACAACATCTGGGTATCTATATACTTGTAGACATTTTGTCATCCATTGGCTTTATCAATACAATACATGGACAGAATAGAAATATATACAGCAAATAGTGGAAGATGAAGTAATCAGTCCCTCAGCCTAGGAGCAGGTGATGAGCACTGTAGTCTTGAAGAATCTGAAGTACAGACGAAGGCACTGTCACTGGTAGGAGGAACTCCCTAGTGGTAGTAGGTCATGCCCAAACGTTGGGCCAGGAGTTAGCAAGAAAGTTGTAGAGATGTTCTCTATATCAAGATTTCTATATTGTTACTGTGCCTGACAAGTTGCATATCAGTGGTATTCTATATGAATTAGATATATGTGCAACATCTGGGTATCTTTACTTGTAGATGTCTACAGGATACACAGATGTTGCACATGTGTCTAATTCATCAATGAATAATCACAAAAATATAATCGTAATATTCTCAATATTTTGCCAAATTGGTTTTGACTAAATAAAAAAAAAATATGATGCCACAAATAAAATGCTAGAGTAATCTATTCACCACTTGATAAAATAAATACATACCTAGTTAGACTAATTTTCAACCTACAGAAGGCCGTTAACAGTGTTGAATACTAAAAAAGTCTCACTAAGCTACATTACCATGGAGTCAGGGGTCCTTCCCACATCTTTAATCAATCTTACCTAGGTAACAGACAGTAATATGGTAGAGCAAACCCTGTCAAGCAAAGGAAAGCTTTTGGATGGTCTAGATGATCAATCATCTAGTAACTAGCAAAGCTTAAGAGAGCTTACTCTGACTGATCTATATGTAGAAGGGTTTTCCAAGGACTTCTCATATTCCTTGTATATCAATGACCTACCTAATGCCACCCAACACCTTTCATGTACACTATACTAACATTACATCTCAGTCCACAGCACTGTATCAAAGTACACAGTACTTTTGTCCCTCAGTCAAATCCCTGGAATCTGGCTGAGTGGCAAAAGTATTTTGTACTTTGATACAGTGTGCAGATTTGAATCCTGCTGTGGACTGATAGATAATGTTTCTTGAAAGTTCGCTCGTTAGCGAATTGTTAAGCAGTACACTATATTGTACTTTAACAATATTCTATTAACTTTATCTTATCCAACAAACTCTAACACTATCAATAAATCACAAAGAAAGACCATAAAGAAATCTGTATATTGATGTCAATCAATATACCACCCATTATCAAATGATCTGTTATTCAGCATTCACTATTATCAGGCAATCTTCTTCTACTGTAATTTTATTTATTTATTGCAACAAAGAAATTGTACATTTTTTCACTTGGCACATGACACTTTAATTGAAATGTAACAATAGGATTTAATTTTAAAAAATGCTCATCGAATTTCCCATGCCTAAATCTGCTTTCTTATCATTTTTTATGAATGTCAATATAAACCAGCCTAGTGATATTTAAAGAGCGTGTTAAAACATCAAATGCAAAAAGGGTTTGAGCAAAAAAATATAAATCATAAAAAAATTCATTTATTTCCCAGCATTTTTTAAAATTTGGTGCACCCTCCCTTCCCCCCCCCCAGAGCTGGATAATAGGCAACTGACTGTAATAAGAAAGTATATCATCCAACCAAATACACAGAACTAATAGCATCACAAGTGATAGCAAACAAGTAAGCAAATTCCAATGGTACCTACATATACACAAAACTCAAATTTTATACCCACCTCTATACTACAGATATTTAAAAAAAATATGCAATGCAAAACAGAAACCTGTAATTGTTTTACATGAGGGTAGGACTGCTGGTGTTTTTTTTTCTGTCTCATAAACACGTAAGATAACAGGTACATCTTGCTACTTCTACTTCTTGTTGGCTACCATACCTACCACACCTGACTTCTTACAATAAATACTACTCACCTCTCACCATACATTAAGACTACAAATATTTTATAAGTAATGAGTGAACTGTGTGTGTATTTTACTTTTATTATTTTTAATGCTTAGTTCTATTGTTAACTTAATATATATTAGTGTAAACTTGTTATCTGGCATTTATAAGTGGAAAAAATGGTGTTCTGCTTTCCGGCAATGTCTGCTTTCCAGCGGAAGCCTGGAACCTAACCTGTCATATAAGTGGGGCCCTACTGTACTTACATTCAGGACACACTATACTACATTCATGAACACACAAATGTTTTTTTTTTAACGCGTCGGTCGTTTCCCACCAAGCCAGGGTGACCCAAAAAAGAAAGAAAAACCCAAAAAGAAACAAAAAACTTTCATCATCATTCAACACTTTCACCATCACTCATACATAATCACTGTCTTTGCAGAGGTGCTCAAATACGACAGTTTAGACATCCCTCCAAACTGCCAATATCCTAAACCCCTCCTTTAACCCTTTCACTATTGAGACCCGTTCACAAACTTGCTCTCAGTGTCGAAGAATTAAAAAAAAAAAAAAAATCTTATGAAATGATAATCTTTTACCGATGGTAATGACATCAAAAGTACAAAATTTGATGGAAAACTTATGGAATTACGTTCTCGCAAAGTTAGTGGTCTCAGCGATATTTACGCATCGGCGATTTTGCCCACTTTGAGCCCTAATTTCGGCCAATTCCATTGTTCCAGTCGACCAAACTCATAGCTATTTCAATAGAACTCCTTTTGTTCTATCGATTGAGTAAACGAAACCACCCACTTACCTATTTCAACTACCCAATAAAGTGATCAGAAATTGGTAATTTGGCCAATTTCATACACAATTCAAGGAAGGCCAATTTCAAAATAGGCTCCAGAATTAACAATGCAAACATTCCTAGCACTAAAATAATATTTTCTCTGTTCATTAGTCACGTCTCCAGGCCCCTCTTATATTACACTTACCTTCCATTTTGAATTTTTATTCACACAAAAAATAGAAAATTTACTGTTATGCAGACTACTGCATTATGGTAAAAATGGTATAAATAATATCAGTGCATTTGTAAAAGCATATTAGATCCACCAATTGATGTGTATTGGACGCGTGACGTGATCTGTTTACTCTTGAACATTGGCAAAAATCGAACATTTCTGCTACTTTGAGCTCAATTTCAAGGTAATTTTAGTCTGCAAACCATTCAAAATCATCTCTAGTTCTGTAATATATCTTCCATTTTATCAAATGAGACCAAGAAAACGAGAATACAACCATAAATACACTGCAAAGTCGGTTTTAAAAGAAAAACACGGTCAGAGCTTTTTTTTCTTATTATGCACTGCATGCTGCAGGATTTTTTTTATACTGCATACCCTGACCACTCAGACCCATTCTCTCATATGTAGGCCTACCAGCTTTCTCCCAAAAGATTGGAAGCTGCTAGAATTTTGGCGTACTATTACAGGACTGACACTGGCTTGCAAGCCGTAATATTACGGGACGAACAGTGAAAGGGTTAAAGTGTAAGTACTGTACTTCCCATTTCCAGGACTTAAGTCCGGCTAACCAGTTTCCCTGAATCCCTTCACACTCCAGCAGCTCGTCAGGTCCCAAAAACCATATTCGTACATGTATACACACTTATCTGAGTTTTCTTCTATTTTCTTAATAGTTTTTGTTCCTATTAATTTCCTTTCATCTCTATGGGGAAGTGGAAAAGAATCTTTCCTCCACAAGTCATGCGTGTCATAAGAGGTGACTAAAATGCCAGGAGCAAGGGGCTAGTAACCCTTCATCTGTATAAATTACTAAATGCAAAAAGAAGAAAAACTTTATAGTTTTCTTCTTTGTTGGGTCACCCTGCCTTGGCAGGAGATGGTCAGAATGTTGAAAAAAAAAAAAAATACAATAAACAGCAGACAGCATACTATCCTAGATCCGATACCATATTTTCAGCTCTACTAACAACATACAGCTGACCCCATCCTGCTTAAGCAATGTTTGTTTAACACAACTTACAATACCAACCAGAAACCTGGGAATTTCAAAACTTTATGACTATTTTGGTACTTATGTAATGATCTTGTATCTCATGCAGAAAAAGATGCTGGGTTCATAGTTGGGCAAGCACCCCTATGGGCAGTGATACCAATCCCATTTAAGGCCCTTGCCCTTAGACAACACCACTTAAACCTCACTACTAGGCTAAGGTGGTCCTGTATCAGAAGTCACACAGTATAATAAAAAAAAAACACTTGACTAGAGGTCAGTAACTCCTATGATTTCATCTGTCTTTTAAAACCTTACATTATAATACTGCACCAACATTTTACAATCATACATTATGATAATACTGGATGTACATTAAAAAAACATACACTATGATAATACTGGAACAACATTATAAAAAACATACACTATGATAATACTGAACCTACATTTTAACCCTTTCGGGGTTTCGGCCGTACTAGTACGGCTTACGCCCCAGGGTTTTTGTCGTACTAGTACGCCTAAATTCAAATCAAGCAGAAACAGGCTGTTAGGCCTAGATGTGAGAGAATGGGTCTGTGCGGTCAGTGTGCGCAGTATAAAAAAAATCCTGCACAGTGCATAATGAGGAAAAAAAAACTCTGACCATGTTTTTGGTTTAAAACAGCGAAATTGCAGTCTATTTTCATATGGTATTTATGCTTGTATTCTCGTTTTCTTAGTCTCATTTGATAGAATGGATGATATATTTCAGAAATAGAGATAATTTTGACTGGTTTCACGATGATAAGTACCTTGAAACTGAGCACAAAGTAGAGAAAATGTTCGATTTTGGCCGATGTTCAAGAGTAAACAAATCACACCATGTGTCCAATACACATTAACTGGCGAGCCTAATATTCTTGCACAAGTGCGCTGATATTATTTATACCATTTTTACTATGATGCAGTTGTATACATAACAGTAAATCTTCTATTTTTTGCGAGAATAAAAATTCAAAATGGAAAGCAAAAGTAATGTAAGAGGGGCCTGGAGACGTGACTAATGAACAAAGAAGATGTTATTTTAGTGCCAGGAATGTCTGCCTTGTTTATTCTGGACCCTATTTTGAAATTGGTATCGTTTGAAATTTGTGTGAAAGTGGCCAAATTGCCATTTTCTGACCACTATTTTGGGTAGTTGAAATTGGTAAATAGGCGGTTTCTTGTACTCAATCGATAGAAGAAATGGAGTTCTAGCGAAATAGCTATAATTTTAGTAGACTGAAACATTGGAATTTTCCCAAAATAGGGCTCAAAGTGGGCGAAATAGCCGATGCGTAAATGTCATCGATACCGCTAACTTCGTGAAAGCATAATTCCGTTAGTTTTCGATCAAATTTCATAATTTTGGTGGTGTTATGATCGGAAAAAGATTCTCTATCATTTCATAAGAAAAAATAATTTTTTTTCCCGAAAAATTTGCGACCCTGAGAACGAGTTTCGGAGAGGGTCCTGAAACCCCCAAAAGGTTAAAACCATACTTTATAATTAAGCTTACATTTTAAAACAATACCAATAAATATATTACAAACTGTTAGATACATTTTATGAATCCTGTAGTGATGTTTCACATATCATGCGACATACAGGTGAGTATAAACAGGAAGCACGTTTGTCTCGCTCTCAGCGGACAGAGGATCAAACCTTCATCATGTCTTGTGCTGAATGACCCACATGGGTTTAGCGCTTAACATGAATTAAACAATTTAAATATCATGCAAATAGTCAATGCTGTTGTAGAGAATATTTATTTAATTTAAAATCTGTTAACATTATGTAATTGAAGGATATTAGTAAAAATTATTAACCCTTTCACTGTCCGTCAGGTAGAACTACGTCATTGAGGCCAGGGTCCTTCATGTGGTTCTACATCATGAGCTCAACTCACTCAGATAAGCTGTGAGTGGTAAATTTTGGCTTAGGTATGAGAGAATGGGTTTATGTGGTGAATGTGTACAGTATAAAAAAAATCCTGCCCCACGCGGTGAATGATGGAAAAACAAAACTGTGACCGTGTGTATGGTCTAAAATAGCCATTTTGAGGTGTTTTCTCAGATGGTTTTATTGGCTGTTATTTGGTATCACTTGATAGAATAGAAGACATACTACTGAGACAGAGATGATTTCAATTGGTTTCAGGAGTGGAAGTAGCTTGAAATTAAACTCAAAGTAGTGGAAAGATTTGATTTTTGTCGATATTTCAGAGGACGGGTAAGGACCCCTACAACCCCCAGTCTGTTTCATAGGTTTAATAGATCTGATTGAATCATTGGGATGTTGTAAACCATGATCAATCTTTCTAGGTTATATTTTATTATTTGAAAAATAGAGTAAATCTTCTATTTTTGTGTGAATAAGAATTCAAAATGGAAGGCAAGTGTAATATACGAGAGGTTTGGGGGCATGACTAATGAACAGAGGAAATGCTTGTTTTAGTGCCAAGAATGTCTACATTGTTTATTATGGACTATTTTTAAATTGGCATTTTTTTAATTTTATGTAAAATTGGACAAATTACTGATTTCTGTGCACTTTATAGGGTAGTTGAAATAGTTGAATGAGAGGTTTTTTAATCGATAGAATGGAAGGCATACTAGCGAAATAGTTAAGAATTTGCTCAAATGGAACAATGGAATTAGCTTAATTAAAATAGGACTCAAAGTGGGCAAAAATCTCTGATGTGTAAATTGCATTGAGACCGCTAACTTAGCACCTGCATAATTCTGGAAGTTTTCTATCAAATTTAGTACTTTTCGTATCATTCCCTTCTGAAAATCTACCACTTCAGAGGACTTTTTTTAATATTAAACTGGACACTGGGAGCAATATTAATTTCAGGCATCCAGAGAGTGAAAGGGTTAACAAGGTACTGGGAGGGAATAATTATTATGGGAAAATAAATTTGCTATCCATTCACTATCTATATGTAAAATGCATTTTCAATATTTTGTTGAACTGTAGCTCACTCAAATGTAGCTCATTCAAATGTAGTTCATTCAAATGCACAGTCTGAGCAAATCTGAAACTCTTTATCAATGTCAAGACAAAAAGTAGTGCATTAAATTTTATAATGTTCTATTGACAAAAATTAAGAGAACAATGAAGGAAGGACTGTACGACTAGCCGTACCAACTATAGTATAAACATCAGAGGTGACTATTGTCTATAGGTAACAAACAATATTTACAATGTGATGACCTTGATTTGAAGCAGAAAGCTGAGTAAAACTGTTGTGTGTTACTTGCCATGAAGTGTGTTGAACCTGACACTCCTCTGGTCTTGCCTCCTCCTCCTCTACTAAATTCTTTTCATCCTTGCAAGCTACTACCATAACTTAAGGAAAAACAGTGCGAATATTGAAAGAAAGGAAAACAAAAATGAAGGGTGGAGAGAGAGAGAGAGAAAAAAAATGTCAGTTCTCTTATACATGTGTGTAAGTCCCAAGTAATATCCTTCATTGCAGTGTCATGCTCTTAAAAAATATTCCATGATTATTTTACCACTGTTCCATTGCTTTATAGCACAAAATATTAAATGCTAATCTGACACAAAATAACAGTATTCTCACTGACAATATACATCATTAAATCATAGCCTACGGTAAACCCTGCTTGCACTCACATTATGTTATTGATCCATTTTTGCATTGTATAAGTAGAGTACTACCATTTTTCATAACATCTAGTTTACTGCAGTACAACCCTGACTTACTCAGAACATCTAAGTTATGCGCGCGCGACGCACGCACGCACATGCACACACACACACACACCCACACCCACACACCCACACACACCCACACACACCCACACACCCACACCCACACACACCCACACCCACACACCCCCACACCCCACCCACACACACACACACCTGTGAATGTCACTTTGGAACTGATTAATTTCTTACAAAGATTATCTGAACATGCAAACATTCAAACACAAATTACTTTCAAACAATTTTTTGTTTATTTTTCACCAAATGCATTTACACTTTGCATATGTTAATTGATAGAGATTCATCAAGAACTGTCAATTTAATAATTGTGATTTTGTTACCTCAATTATAAAGATTATTTTATCCATTTTTTTTACCACATCCCTGACAATATTTTCATATACAGTGGTACCCCGGTTTACGATGGTCCCCAAACTCACCCTTTATGTAAGTTTATTTTTAAATGCTTTGTATGTAATTTGGTCTAAGGACTAGTCTATTTTACAACTTTTCTTAAGGAGATAAATTGTTTGGTAATGGCACTTGAACAGCATTCTGGAATGAAAAAATATCGTAAACCGGGGTACCACTGTACTATTCATTTTATGAATGTGTGAGAAGTTCCTGTTTATTTGGAAGATTGGTAAAGAACAGTAGATTTCATAATTAACATTTTTTAAAGCTGAACTAAAAAAATTCCCATTACTTTTCACCATTTGCAATCACACTTATGTATTGAACTCTCATTTACTCGGTAAAGACTGGTCAAGAACTGTAGACAAAATAATTATGTTTTTCTCTCTTGGAAGTCTATTTCAGTGTGTAATGGTAGGTATTGATGGTTGATGTATGGCAGTTCCACCTACATTCACAACCCTCCCTCACACACTGCAGCCCAAGAATGCGCTTACTCCTTCACCACTCCATCCCACACCATATGCCCAAGCACCTAATCTTTCTTTCTTTCAACACGTCGGCCGCTTCCCACCGAGGCAGGGTGGCCCAAAAGGAAAAACGAAAGTTTCTCCTTTTACATTTAGTAATACAGTGGTACCTCGAGTTACGATATTTTTTCGTTCGAGAATGCTGTTCAAGTGCTATTACCAAACGAATTTATCCCCATAAGGAATAATGTAAAATAGACTAGTCCTTTTACACCCCCAAAAATATACTTACAAAAGCATTTAAAAAAATAAACTTACATAAAAGGGCGATTTTGGGGACCATCATAACTCGAGGTACCACTGTATATGTATACAGGAGAAGGGGTTACTAGTCTCTTACTCCCGGCATTTTAGTCGCCTCTTATGACACACATAAGCACCTAATACTTTTACCATAACAGTAAGAAAATGGAGAGCATATGTAATGAGTGCTGTCTCAGATGCAATGAGGAGAAAATGAGAGAAGAAAAAGGCAGCAGTCCTACTGCTTCCCTTGCCTACACTTGTTACTATAATCTTCCCGCAAATCATCCACAACCACACCAGTGAAGGGGATGGTGAGCACGTGTAAAGAATGTTCTCAAATACACAAATGAGAGAGGATGGAAGGGAATGAGAGGGTGAAAAGGTAGGGAATGTGAGAAGAGGAGGTAATTCTGCTGCTGCATGTGCCTACACATTCTCCCACACAATTACTTAAATACAGTAGGACCCCCGTATCCGCGGGGGATATGTTCCTAAACCTACCATGGATAGTAGCAAAACCTCTATACGTACAAGTCATTTTTCATTTACATAAATACCTATGATAAAGTTTAAATGATAAATTATGCAAATAAGTCTAGAATTAGCCCTTTTTCACTGATGGGAAGCATTTCACAGCTTTTCTTAGGCTTTGAAGAACTCCCAGCATCCCTACTTTTGCAATTTGGGGTCATTGTTAAGCAAAATTAAGGGTCATTTTCAGGCTACGGCAAACCGTAGATGACTGAAACCATGGATACTGAATCAGTGGATATGGGGGGTTCTACTGTACAGCAGTGATGGGACACTGGGCCTATCTTCTTTTTGTTATACGTAGATAAGTTTTTTTTGACTCATTCTATCCTGTTTACTAGTTCATTGTGTAACACCTTATCTTGTATTTACCTGGATTGCTTATATTTGATTGACTTAAATATTTATCTTATTTTGTCTTATATGCTGTCATAGACTACAACTCTGTACACTGTCTTTAATTTCATTACAGATTTTTATTTGTATAAAAATCCATACCAACTAGGTACGTTATACTGACACCTCTACCTTGTCCATCACTTTTCTATTCCCACTTCATAGTTCATGAATGCTGACACTGACCCTGACTGAACTCTCCTATGTTATCAAAATCTCTATGTTAACCGAGGGTCCACTGTACAGTGGACCCTCGGTTAACGAATACCCCGGAAATCGTGCAATTATGTAAGTATAATTTTGTAAGTTCTTGTGGAAGTGTATTTTTGGGGGTCTGAAATAGACTAACCTACGTGAAATTTTTCCTTAAGGGAGTAAATTCGTTCGGTAATGGCACTTGAGCAGACTTCAGGAGTGAAGTTTTTACAAACTCGGGGGTCCACTGTACTTCTCTGAAAATATCTGTCTATACTACACAGCAAGTCCAGCAAAAACTGTCCTCAGTAACACCAGAAACATATCAATATTCAGCTACAACATTAGATCCCTGAGTAAACACTATAATGACTTTCTTGCACTCCTAGATTCAAATATCATTTATTATACTTACTGAAACCTGGCTTAAACATGACACAATAGGCATCTTTACTCTACTTGGGTACACAGCCATTCACAACTGCAGACCTGATCAAATGACAGAAGGGATTGCCATCTACTACTCTTAACAAACTAGTATGCAGTAACTCTGCATGTATCAGTGATGAATATGGTGAATATATACATGTAAACGTTTCAGCCTAAAGCATAAAGACTATGCCATCTTCCTCATAACCAACATATATAAGCTACAACTTGAAACTAGTAGGATATCATTTCTACTCCATGATGAGACATCATTAAATAACTTTACTACAGAAGTATGTTACACTGACTGTACAGAGTTTACTGATAACAGGGGCACTGATGAATGGGTCAAAAATTTTCTGCATAAAATACAAAGCCTTTACAATAGATATTGTCCTATTAACAATAAGCAGATCACAGTAAAGATACTAGATAGTCCATGGCTATGAAATAGCATCCTCAGATCCATTGATAAGAAACACATACTATATTTTTTGGTGTCAAAGATGCTATTTTTTTTCTAAAATAAGTCTCAAAACTTTACCAAGTGTCTTGGAGATTGAAGGTTACATTGCTCATAGGCCTCAACCTAAGCCTAGAGAATGTTTCCATACTAGACAGTTATCTAAGCTCCTGTATATGACCCAACAATGAATCATATAAACTATTTTGCATAAAATAATAAAAAAATAACAAAAATAACCATAAATAATTGTAAAAATTTGTTGGTGCTTAGCACCGGCAGGCTAAGGTAAACCAGGCGATGGAGTGGGACTACAGGTAGTATCAGTAGGCTAATTCACCTGTTTACCATCAAATCACCCAGTAATAATATTTTTACTCACCTCAAACGATCCGGATATTAATTAAGGGAACATTATCAGATATAAAAAGCAAAAGTAAAACTGCAGTATGTTAAAAGGAGTTCAAATAAAGATACATACCAGTAAACAGTTAGTAGATGGGGAGCTGGAGGTATTGGGTAGATGGCAGGAATATTTTGAGGAACTTTTAAATGTCGATGAAGAAAGGGAGGCGTTAATTTCATGCACTGGTCAGGGAGGTATAACATCTTTTAGGAGTGAGGAAGAGCAGGATGTGAGTGTAGGGAAGGTGCGTGAGGCATTACGTAGAATGAAAGGGGGTAAAGAAGCAGGAACTGACGAGATCATGACAGAAATGTTAAAAGCAGGGGGAGATATTGTGTTGGAGTGGTAGGTATTTTTGTTTAATAAATGTATGAAAGAGGGGAAGGTACCTAAGGATTGGCAGAGAGCATGTATAGTTCCTTTATATAAAGGGAAGGGTGACAAAAGAGATTGTAAAAATTATAGGGGAATAAGTTTACCGAGTATACCAGGTAAAGTGTACGGTAGGGTTATTATTGAAAGAATTAGAGGTAAAACAGAGGGTAGGATCGCAGACGAGCAAGGAGGTTTTAGAGTGGGTAGGGGATGTGTAGATCAAGTGTTTACATTGAAGCATATATGTGAACAGTATTTAGATAAAGGTAGGAAAGTTTTCATTGCATATATGGATTTAGAAAAAGCATATGATAGAGTGGATAGGGGAGCAATGTGGCAGATGTTGCAAGTGTATGGAATAGGTAGTAAGTTACTGAATGCTGTAAAGAGTTTTTATGAGGATAGTGAGGATGAGGTTAGGGTTTGTAGGAGAGAGGGAGATTACTTCCCAGTAAAAGTAGGTCTTAGACAGGGATGTGTGATGTCACCATGGTTTAATATATTTATAGATGGGGTTGTAAAAGAAGTAAATGCTAGGGTGTTGGGGAGAGGAGTGGGATTAAATTATGGGAATCAAGTACAAAATGGAAGTTGACACAGTTACTTTTTGCTGATGATACTGTGCTTATGGGAGATTCTAAAGAAAAGTTGCAAAGGTTAGTGGATGAGTATGGATGTGTAAAGGCAGAAAGTTGAAAGTGAACATAGATAAGAGTAAGGTGATGAAACGATTTAGAAAAAGAAAAATTGGATATCACATTGGAGAGAGGGAGTATGGAAGAAGTGAATGTTTTCAGATATTTGGGAGTTGACTTGTCAGTGGATGGGTTTATGAAGGTTTATGAAAAAAAAAAACATATAAAGCAAGCTTACAAAGATAATAACACTAGTAAAATGAATAGAGAATTATGAGTGAGAATCTGGATCCATGTGTAATACAGAAAGACCAGTGTACATCTAAAGGAATCTTACTAAAGACCATAAAAAAATAAGATACACTAAAAAGGTTTATTAAGCTCAACTAAGTTGTTTGCAGAATAAGATATTTTTTTAGAGGCAGCAGGGTTAACCTCTGGCTATGACTTAAGACAGCATTTGTTCAGTGTTAAGAGGACAAAATATACAGTTATATACAGGTGAACCTCTACATAACAAAATTAAAAAAAAAAAAAAAAATTAAAACCAATGCGTAATACTAACCATTAAGTTCATCTAACTGCTTCTGAAGCTCTGCCACCATGAGTTTGAGATAGTCGTATGAAGCCCGAGCCAGTGCCTTCATCCATGCCTCGAGAGATTCTTGAGAGTCTGCTGCAAGAATGTACGTTCTTCCTCCTCCTCCATGGAAAAGTAACTTGAAAGTAAACTGATCCTCACATTCTGCCAACTCTGTGTATTAAGCAAAACATTATATGCAATGTACCATATACTCTACTGTACAATATGATTAGCATATGCCATAAACTGCAGAGTAGGTCCCTGACTTACAAAGATTCACATTTGTTACCACTTTGAAACCAACTGATTACAGTACAGTAGTCCCCCGTATCTGCGGGGGATACGTTCCAAGACATACAGTGGATACTTGAAACCGCGGATAGTGGCAAACCCTATATACAAGTAATTTTTCGTTTGCATTCATTCCTATGATAAAGTTTAATTGATGAATTATGCACAATAAGTGGAGAATTAGCACTTTTTCGCTGAAGGGAAACACTTCACGCCTTCTCTTAAGCTTTGAAGAACTCTCATCATCACTACTTTTGTATAAATAAGAAATATTTACACTTACCTTGGAGGAGATGGTGGCAGAGGGCAGCGCTCTTGTCAGTGCCCCTACATTCCTCAAACATTGTAGGAGTTAAGTTTCGTGTCGTCATTTTCTATCGCTTAATCGCTTAACTTACTTAAGTAAGTTTATTCAGCTATACACAAATCCAGTTACATAGATTATCATACATAGGGGGTCTATTGGTAATCCCCCTTATGTATGCTGGGAGGCAGTTGAACAGTCTTGGGCCCCTGACACTTATTGTGTTGTCTCTCAATGTGCTAGTGGCACCCCTGCTTTTCATTGGGGGGTGCACTGTCTGCCGAGTCTTTTGCTTTCGTAGGGAGTGACTCTCGTGTGCAAGTTTGGTACTAATTCCTCTAGGATTTTCCAAGTGTATATAATAATGTATCTCTCCAGCCTGCATTCTAGGGAGTACAGGTTTAGGAACTTCAAGTGTTCCCAGTAATTGAGGTGGTTTATCGCAAGCGACCTGAAGAGTGTCATCATGGGCTTGGCATCCCTGGTTTTGAAGGTTCTCATTATCCATCCTGTCATTTTTCTAACAGAGCGATTGCTACAGTGTTATGGTCCTTGAAGGTGAGATCCTCTGACATGATTACTCCCAGGTATTTGACATTAGTTTTTCGCTCTATTGCTGGGGTGTTGCATACCAATACATACTGTATTTTAAATAATGTGCCACGTTCTAAACAATCTTGGCCTCTCAAGCGGCAGTTTAGAAAATAAAATGACTGGCAAACAGAAACTGAACAATACTGTACCAGTATATAAAAAATGATTATTTTTTGGCCTCAGCTGTTGCTCAAGTCACTAGCTATCTTGTGTCTCCTAGAAAAAACATCCAGGTCGTGGGTATGCACAGGGCACTGTGGGTAATATCACCTAGTAAACATAGGCTCACCATGGCTGGCCAACACTCCAACCTTTCTCGCAGTGAAATCCGGGCAATCCTGTTCAATTCTGATATCAGTGACATTGAGGATAATGATAATGGAGCATCATTTTCTGGGTTTGAAGGTGACAGTAATTGCAGTTTGACCAAGAATGAAGGAACTGCTAGTTCAACTCAAGATATAGCAGTGCCTTCCACCTCTGGTCTTACCACAAAGTGGATGCCGACACTTTTTACTCCTGATTTGCATGGTGATTATGTGATTTAAGTGATGACAGTGGAGAGGAATATATGTATGAGAAGGAGAGTGCTGATTCCAGTGACAGTGATGTGGTATATTCTTCTATAAAACAAACACTAGTGACGCGCTGCACTAGGTCTGGTTCTCACTGGAGTGTTGTTTCAGTGTAGTATGGTAAGACATCTAGTTAGCATGATAGGGATAGAGAAGATAGTGATGGTGATTGTGACATTGATGGTGCTTTCATTTGTCTCAGAAAATGACATGAAGCACCAAGACCAGCTGTGACAACAGCTGTGACAGCAACAACAGCAGTGACAACAGCACTAGCCATGCCAACAAGAACACCAATGACAATACCAGTGGCAACACCACCAGTAGTGACAACACCACCAGCAGTGACACCACCACAAGCCATGACACCAATGGCAAATATTATACATCTACCGACCAACAGGGTGTGGAACTGGCAGGAAAATGCTTCATTTGTGCCAAATGTTTCACAGATTGATGATAGCAATAGTGGAATTCAGCCAAATTGTTCTATAACAAATGATTCCCCTGAACTTGACTTCTTCCAGTTATTCTTTGATGACACACTGATGAACAATATTGTTACTCAAACAACTAACTTTTACAAGTACATGGTGTCCAACTTTTTTTTTTCAATGAAATCACGGCTTCGACAATGGAAGGACATAACTGTTACAGAGATGTATCTGTTCTTTGAAACACTAATGCTGATGCCACACACACCCATAGGAATAATATATTAAAGTACTGGAGTACAGACAAACTTATATCAACTCCAGCTTTCATTGAAATCATGTCCACTGATCACTTTCTGATACTGATGTATATGTTGCATTTCTCTGAAGAAACCAATCCTCAGAGACATGATTTGCTCTACAAAATACAGTTAGTAATTATATACCTGAAACAAATTTAGTGAGTACTTTTATCCATTCAAGAGTGTTATCATAGAAGAATCCCTGACTTTATTCAAAGGAAGACCGTCCTTCAAGCAATAGTAGTATATACCAAGCAAACAACATTAGTTTGGTATTAAACTATTTGTGATGTGTGATTGTGAAACTGGAATAGTGCTAGACATTACTGTGTATACAAGAAAACAAATTATTGAAAATACAAGTGGCATGTTAGGACTCTGGTGCAGTTGTGAAGCATATGATGGAGCCATATCTAGGAAAAGGGCATACCCTATTCACAGATAATTGCTACACAAGCCCTTCTCTTTGTGATTTCCTCAAGGTGAACAGAATAGATGTGTAGGACAGTGAGAGGAAACAGAAAATACATATCACCATTCATGAGAGTCCTGGATACTAAAGAAGTGCAGGAAATTCATACCAATGACATGAAGGCATTTCTATGGCATGACAAGAGAGATGTAACAATGTTGATGACTGTACACAGGCATCAGATGAAGCAAACTAAAAGGGTTGACTGGCAAACAGATGAACCTATTTGTGAAACCACTCGCAGTCATTGACTACATTACCAACATGCGTGTGGTAGATAAATGTGACATGCAAATTTGCTCTGTGGAATGTGTCTGAAGGAGCTTCAAGTGGTACATGAAATTATTTTTTCCATCTATTGGATGTTGCAGTGCTAAATGCACATAATATGGTCCTGGTGAAAACAGGACACAAACCCAAACTGGTTGATTTTCATCTATCATAAAGCAGATAACAGAAAAATACCAGGTAAAGGCTCAGTCAACATGTTGCAGCCATGGAAGTGTAAGTGATCCATTTCGGCTGAAGCCTGGTACACACTTCCCTCATACTATTCCTCCTACAGAAAAGAAGACAAAAGCACAGAAACAATGTTATGCATGTCTTCACACAACCAGAAAGCCACACAAGTGAACAGATACATGATATATCTGTATGATAATCTCAAACCATGGTTTGAGGATTATCATACCTTGCAACAGTTCTAATATGGAAATAAAAACTTGTATATAGCGTTGCATGACAAACAATCATTAGAGATAAGATAAACCATTTTTTTGCGCAGATATATAGTGAATACTACTGATACGTATTATTATTAAGGTGCACTGTGTTCCCAAGCTCTTTATGCTATTATTAGTGCTTGAACTCAGGATATTTTCATTGGAAAATGTAGTAATTAGCGTTAAGCAGTGCATAAAAAAAAAATTGAAAATCGCATTTTATTTGGCTTAGAAAAAACAGAAACCAAAAAAAATAACTGAAGCCTTAGTGCCAATGTTACCAACAGTGGGTTAATTTTAGCCAAGTTCAACACATCATAAAGCAGTTAGTTTTTATCAGATTACACTCATTTTAGTCTTATTCGATTCGGAAAAATTAACTATCACAATGCAATAATTTTTTTTTAAAATCTTCCAAGAGACAAGATTTTTCTTTTCAGGGTCTCCCACAGTTTATGGGTTAACAAACAGTTTTGTTAAAAATTTGCCAAAAGGATAGGAGCCTATACAAGCCACGAGCTTTGTATCCACAACACAACCACTTGAAATGGTCATCTAAACATAAATACAGTGGTACCTTGAGTTACGATATTTTTTCGTTCGAGAATGCTGTTCAAGTGCCATTACCAAATGAATTTATCCCCATAAGGAATAATGTAAAATAGACTAGTCCTTTTACACCCCAAAAATATACTTACAAAAGCATTTAAAAAAATAAACTTACATAAAAGGGCGATTTTGGGGACCATCGTAACTCGAGGTACCACTGTACTCCACAAGAAAATTCTTTCTTCTTTCAACAACCGGCACATCCCACCGAGGGAGGGTTTACCTGGAGAGGGTTTCGGGGGTCAACGCCCCCGCAGCTCGGTCTGAGACCAGGCCTCATGGTGGATCAGGGTCTGATCAACCAGACTGTTACTGCTGGCCACATGCAAACTGACGTACGAACCACAGCCCAGTTGGTCAGGTGTCCAGTGCCTTCTTGAAGACAGCCAGGGGTCTATTAGTAATCCCCCTAATGTATGCTGGGAGGCAGTTACCCAAAAAGTAAAATGAAAGTTTCCCTTTTTAAATTTAGTAACATATACAGGAGAAGGGTTTACTAGCCCCTTGCTCCCAGCATTTTAGTTGCCTCTTACGACACGCATGGCTTACAGAGGAAGAATTCTGTTCCACTTCAATGGCCCCATGCTCTGGTGGCCTGGTGGCTAAAGCTCTCGCTTCACACAGTGAGGGTCTGGGTTTGATTCCCAGCCAGGGTAGAAACATTGGGCGTGTTTCTTTACACCTGTTGTCTATGTTCACCCATCAGTAAAATGGGTACCTGGATGTTAGTCGACTGGTGTGGGTCGCATCCTGGGACACTGACCTAATTTGCCCGAAATGCTCAGCATAACAAGGGGCTTTCTATATAGCAGTATGTCATTGATGTCAGCTAGGCCTGTATACCATGTACATGTACTTGTAGTAAATAAAGATATTATTATTATGGAGATAAGCAAAAATAAACAAGAACATGAACTAGTAAGAAAATAGAAGAAAAGCCAGAGGGGTGTGTATATATATGCTAGTACAGTGGTACCTCGAGTTACGATGGTCCCCAAAATCGCCCTTTTATGTAAGTTTATTTTTTTAAATGCTTTTGTAAGTATATTTTTGGGGGTGTAAAAGGACTAGTCTATTTTACATTATTCCTTATGGGGATAAATTCGTTTGGTAATGGCACTTGAACAGCATTCTTGAACGAAAAAATATCGTAACTCGAGGTACCACTGTACATACATGCATGAGTAATGTGACCTATGTGTAAGGAGTAGCAAGATGTACTTGAAATCTTGCATGTTTATGAGACAGAAAAAAGACACCAGGAATCCTACCATCATGTACAACAATTACAGGCTTCCATATTGCACTCACTTGGCAGGATGGTAATACCTCCCTGGGCAGTTGCTGTCTACCAACCTACTACCTAGATCTATACAAGAGTCTTGAAGGTTATATTTACCTAAATGAAGGAACTGCTGAGAAAAGCCAAGCATTTAACCCTTTCAGGGTCCAAGCCGTAGATCTACGCATTTTCCACAGGTCCAAACCGTAGATCTATGGGCCCCGGTGGCCTGGTGGCTAAAGCTCTAGCTTCACACACGGAGGGCCCGGGTTCGATTCCCGGTGGGGTGGAAACATTTTGATGCGTTTCCTTACACCTGTTGTCATGTTCACCTAGCAGCAAATAGGTACCTGGGTGTTAGTCGACTGGTGTGGGTCGCATCCTGGGGGACAAGATTGAGGACCCCAATGGAAATAAGACAGACAGTCCTCGATGACGCACTGACTTTCTTGGGTTATCCTGGGTGGCTAACCCTCTGGGGTTAAAAATCTGAAGAAATCTTATCTTATCTACGCCGTGAGCTCAGCTCACTCAGATAAGCTGTGATCGGTAAATTTGGGCCTAGATATGAGAGAATGCATCTATGTGGTAAGTGTGCACCATATAAAGTAAATCCTGAAGCACGCAGTGCATAATGAGAAAAAAAAACTGCGACTGTTTTTTTATTAAAACAGCAACTTTGTGGTGTATTTTCATGTGGTTTTTACGGATGTATTCATGGTTTCTTGGTCTCATTTGATAGAATGGAAGATATACAGTGGACCCTTGGTTTTCGTTCACCTCCAAACTCGAACAATTATGTAAATGTATTGATGTAAGAGCTTTTGTAAGTGTATTTTTGGGATTCTGAAATGACTAATCTAATTTACATTTGTCCTTATGGGAACAAATTCGTTTGGTAATGGCACTCAAACAGCATTCTGGAATGAATTTTCAACGAAAACCGAGGGTCCACTGTATTACAGAAATAGAGATGATTTTGATTGGTTTTAGTACTGAAAATAGCTCAAATAGCAGAAATGTTTGATTTTTGTTGATTTTCAAGAGTAAACAAATCACATCACGTAACCAATACACGTCAACTGGTGGGTCTAATATACCTTTACAAATGCACTGATAGTGTTTATACAATTATTACAATATTGCATAAGAGTAATTCATCTATTTTTTGGTGTGAATAAAAATTATTTATGTAAATAAAAAATCAAAATAGAATTCATCTGTAAAGTCTGGAAATGTAACTAATAAACAGAGGAAATGTTATTTTAGTGCCAGGAATGCCTGCATCATTTATTCTGGATGCTGTTTTGAAATTGGAATATGTATTTTGAACTTTGTGTGAAATTGGCAAAATTACCAATTTCTGATCACTTTAATGGCTACTTGAAAAAGTTGATTGGGCAGTTTCTTGTGCTCAATCAATAAAATAGAAGTAATACTAACGAAATAGCTAAGAATTTGGTCAACTGGAATAATGTAATTGGCCTAAAATAGGAATCAAAGTAGGCAAAATCGCCGAAATGTAAATATCACTGACACAGTCAAATTTGCAATAGTGTATTTTCGTCAGTTTTCCACCAAATTTCGTACTTTTTGTTTTATTACCTTTAGAAAAAGATTCTCTACCATTTCATAAGAAAAAAAACTGAAAATTCTTGGACCCTGTGGACAATGCGTAGATCTACGGCTTGGACCCTGAAAGGGTTAAGTAAACACAGCTGAATATTATATGTGATAAATAAAACTTCATGTGCAATTCTTGAACATAAAGTGATCATTTAAACATCTTCACACCTTGATGAAAGCAAAATATCCAGAAATAATTTTACTTGTAAACTCTCTACAGGGAAAATGCTTTGATACTGGTAAAGGGTGCTTGATCCAAGGAATTGGAGCTACCCTCTGCTTAAATCAAACCTGAGTACATCCCATTTTCCAGGAGCTGTATAACCCTTATGGATCAAACTCTTCCCCATGAAAACAGTAATACAGTGGTACCTCAGTATACGTCCACTTTGGAATAAGTCCAACGTGGTATACGTCCTGTTTGGACACGAAAATTTTTACTTGGTATACGACCTTTGTTTGGAATATGACTCACGTGCTAGAACTTGTATGGGTCAAAATGAATCATGACACTACGCGCTACCCTTGTTTACCTCTCTCTGGAGACAAAGCCACGACTGCCCACTAGCGTCAGTACAGAACAATGAACTCTGCTTGGAGGAATTTGTGGCCAGAAGCAGTGGCTGAAAGGAACTTTGAGGGCTTTGAGGCTGTCTATAGTGGAGGATATTGTCTCTCTGGGCAGGTCCATGGGTCTAGATGTGAGTGATGGTGATGTGGAGGAGCTGCAGAAACTTGAGAAGGAGAAGCACAAGACTAAGATGGATGCACTCTCTTCAGGCTCGGAAGAGGAGATAGAGGAAGCCCCTACTTCATTAATCAAGGAAATCTTTGCCAAATGGATGGACGTCAAAAACTTTGCAGAGAAGTACCACCCCAACAAAGCCCAAACAAGCTGTAATAGCATTGTCTGGAATGACCAGACAATGTCACATTTCCGAAACATCCTGAGGAGAAGGCAGAAGCAAAGTTCTTTGGACAGATTTTTAGTAAAAGTCAAACCTGGTGAGCTTCAACCAGGTCCAAATAGGGAAAAAGAGACAGAAAAGAGAAGGGGACTCTCCTTCCAAACAACATTTCCTCCTCCTCCCTTCTCAGCACTATCTTAGTAGGCACTCGACTCTTTTCAGCAAAGTGAGGTTAAATTTGCATTTATTTCATCTAATTCTTTTGTATTTTAGTATTAAGCAGTGTTTAAATTACATATTTTAGTATTAAGCAGTGTTTAAATTATTTTATACAACCCCATCAATGTATAATATGCCAATAACAAAAGGATTTTTTATTCACGGGAACGGATTAATCGTTTTCCTTATATTTCTTATGGGAAAATTCATTTGATATACGTCCTGTTTGGTATAAGTTCAAGGTCCTGGAACAGATTAAGGACGTATACCGAGGTACCACTGTAATAATAATCTACTGTACTTGTAAGCCACCCAGCCTAGAACAGTGTGCTTCCAAGGATAAAAGAAAGCATGGAACATCTACAACTGCAGACAAACAGTTATTGGAAAGAACTTAAATATGATCAGTTTGTGACTACTCCAACTTACCATACATATTCACAGTTCTTGCTGCAGCACCACACTTACCAATAGTGCATCCCTCCAATATGATAACACCGATGGGCTCTCTCTCACCCTTTTTCTCAAAGTAAAACAGAAGATTTCCCTTCAAAACAAACCATCGTCTCTGGAAGCTTTTGTTAACCTGAAAAGTTCATTTAATGTAAGGAATATACCTACACTTGCCTAGAAAGATTTTTAGAGACATTATCACTTCTTGAAAATACATTAATATTCTGTCTTTACACTTTGCTCAATTAAGTTGCTAATTAAGTGTTAAAAAATTGTTTACTGTGAATGCATGATTACTTGTTAATTTCTTTAAACTTTAGAAAGATCATTAGTCAGAATTCTTCTAATACTCAAGTTCATTTTCATAATTTTTTTTACATCACAAATTAGATTTCCACTGCTTCACCTATTTTATTCATCTGAGCTTTTAATTTTTTTTTTCATTTATTATTACTCTTGATAAAGGTACAGTATTGTATGTATCCATTCCTACTCTAAAATTCAAGACTATTATTAAAAAATGGTTTAAAGTACCTTGAAAATTTACAATACAAACATTCATGTCAATTAAAATAGAAATAAGTACATTACTTCTTATATGTTATAGAATGCCTTAAAAATAAAAATAACACTCAAGGTGCTCAATGTGATATACTCTTATTCACATACATTAACTGTAACAGTGATATTCTTGAGACACAATAAATATACTATTCTAAAGACCCAATAAAACACGTGAATATTTACAGAAACAATTGTATTAAAAAAATTAAATACAACCTCTCCCCATTTAGTGACGTACACCTACCATCTGACTTACGACCTGCTCGACATACGATCACTCATACTTATGACCGTACATCTGGCAGCAGGGCTGGGCAGGCCGACGCATACCAGCGTACGACAGTTGACCAGAGAGCTCTCACATCACTCAAGAGTTACCATGCATCATAATGTATTAACTGTACTGTACCGTATATACAGTATGTACCTGGACAGTAAATTTCACCATGGCCCCTAAGAGGAAGTCTGAATCTTGCACTGGAGCTTGTGGCAAGAAGGCAAGAAAGGCTCTTACTCTCGTGTCCATAGAGAAATTTACGAAGAAAAGAAAAAAGGAAAATGCGAACAAATCTCAGTATATTTATCAAGAAGAGTGCACCGCCGGGTCACCATCTGAAAAAGACCAGGGCTGGGACAAGACAGGCGAACCTACAACAACAACAAGAGTGCTCCCCTACCTCCAACCACCCCTACCCCTTCAGTGGAAGAAAGCCCAAATGTGTCTGAATCCTTACGTTATTTTGTACTTTTCTGTTCATGCATACGAATGTTTTCAATTTCTTACATTCGAAGTGAATTCGAACACATTGTTATGTATGCAAATATTCTCAGAAATAAACAACTGCTTGTGTTGTACACAGTATTTCTCCTAAACCTTACAGTATAAAATACAGTATGTACTAAAAGCATAAGAAGTAAAGTAAAAAATTAAATAAAAAATAAAACAATAAAATAAAATCATTACAATAACTGTGATGTTGATATACAGTACTGTAGTAAAATATTTAGTAAAAAGTAACATACAATACTATGTAGGTACACTTTATATAGCAAAGGTTTGACATTATGCCCTACTCATGTTGGTAATTTTCTAAGGTTCAACTTGCGTCCATTTTGACTTATGAGCGGTTGGTCGGAACCAAGCTCAGTCATAAGTTGGATGGTACGTGTACTTGTTTACCAATAACTCAGACTTACAATGGGCTGTCTGACCAGTATGCATACCTAAATGCAGCCTCTCCTCTTAATGACGGACTTCCATTCCTAAGACCACGTCGGTAAACAAATTCGTCACTAAGTGAGGAGCATACTATAATGGTAATGAGTTTGTGCCAACCATCTTTGATATTGTTTTAATGTCACCTTTGCATCATTTATAACATTTCTGGTATATTTCTAAATGTTTATACAGTAGTGCACTGTATACTGTAATAAACAGAACAGAGGAAATCAGCTCTAATATACAGTGGAACCCTGAGTTTCGTACGCCCTGAGTATCGTACTTTTCAAGTTTAGAACCGTTTTTTCAGCTAAATTTTGTCTCGAGTTTCGCACTGTGCCCCGTGTTTTGTACCACGTACCAGACCTGTCTGCCTGCCCGCGCCTGCACACCTCCCCGTGCAGCTGTCGTGAGTCAGTCTGGCTTTGTTTATCCTTGAGTGAACATTACCCTGCATACTCATCCAAATATTTCACAATATAATTCATTGTGTTTTGTGCTTGTCGTTTGAGTGCGACTGCTACATAATTAACCATGGGCGATAAAGGCTATAGCGCCAGCCAGTGATAAAGTGTAGCATTAACAGTTTAGCAAATAAGTTAAGCGATTAAGAGATAGAAAAAGGACGACACGAAACTAACTTTGTTGTTGTTTTAGGTATATAGGGCCACTGACAACATATGCTGCCCTAAACCTCTGCCATCACCCTAAACCAATGCCAGCATCTCCTCCAAGGTACAGTAAGTGTAAATATTTCTTATTTATAAAGTGTAAATATTTCTTATTTATAAATTAAAGTGTAAATATTTCTTATTTATAAATTATGTAGTACATCGTTTCACTGTGAATAGTGGTGGTGGCTTCTGCTATATGTACAGCTTATGGTCAGTGGCCTTTATAAACCCAACAACAATAACACTACCTATTAATATTGTTTATGTCATATTAGATGAATTGTGATAGATAAACAAGCCGTAGAGCTGATATTAGTGTCATATTGAAGCATTTTGTCCTCCCTATCTTCCAGATGCCAACAAGAGTACGTATTCAATAAAGGTACGTAAATGGGATTTTAAATGTTTATTTATCTATTGTATTACTCATTTAAGTACTAATGTATTTATATTTCTTGTGTGTATGTAAAACTACAGTTATTCTTTAAAAAATGAATTTTTTGTGAATATTTTTGTGGGTCTGAAACGGATTAATTGGATTTACATTATTTTTTATGGGAAATATTGCTTCGACTTTAGAACGTTTCGACTTTAGAACTAGCTCCTGGAACGGATTAAGTTCGAAACTCGAGGTACCACTATACATTATTTAGGTACGCATACTGGTCAGAGAGCCCGTTGTAGGTCCGAATCGTCAGTAAATGACGTCGCTAAGTGAGGAGAGGCTGTATTATATTATTGACCCTTGTGGATTTAGTGCTTAGTTATGATTATAATAATAATAATACAGTGGACCCCGGTTAACGGCATGCTCCAAACACTAACAATTATGAAAGTGTATTTTTGTAAGTGCTTTTGTAAGTGTATGTTTGGGAGTCCAAAAGGACTAATCTAATTTACATTATTCCTTATGTTAATAAATTCGTTCGGTAACGGCACTTGAACAGCATTCTGGAACGAATTATGGCCATTAACCCTTTGGGGGTCCAAGGGGGGTCTCTGAAACTCGTTCTCAGGGTCCACGAATTTAAAAAAAAAAAAAAAATTATTTTTTCTTATAGAATGATAGGGAATCTTTCCATCATAAGCCACAAAATTATGAAATTTGATCGAAAACTAAAGGAATTATGCTTTCGCAGAAGTTAGCGTAGCCATGACACTTACGCACGGCGATTTCGCCCACTTTGAGCCCTATTTTCGGCACATTGCAATGTTTCAGTCTACTACAATTATAGCTATTTCGCTAGAACTCCATTTGTTCTATCGATTGAGTACACGAAACTGCCTATTTACCAATTTCAACTACCCAAAATAGTGGTCAGAAAATGGCAATTTGGCCAATTTCACACAAATTTCAAACGATGCCAATTTCAAAATAGGACCCATAATAAACAAGACAGACATTCCTGGCACTAAAATAACATCTTCTCTGTTCATTAGTTACGTCTCCAGGCCCCTCTTACATTACTTTTGCTTTCCATTTTGAATTTTATTCTCACAAAAATAGAAGATTTATTGTTATGTATACAACTGCATCATTGTAAAATGGTATAAATAATATCAGAGCACTTGTGCATGAATATTAGACTCGCCAGTTGATGTGTATTGGACGCATGGTGTGATTTGTTTACTCTTGAACATCGTCAAAAATCGAACATTTTCGCTACTTTGAGCTCAATTTCAAGGTACTTGTTATTGTCAAACCAATCAAAATCATCTCTATTTCTGTAATATATATTCCATTCTATCAAATAAGAACAAGAAAACGAGAATACAACAATAAATACCATACGAAAATAGACTGCAAAGTCGCTGTTTTAAACCAAAAACACGGTCAGAGTTTTTTTTTCCTCATTATGCACTGTGTGGTGCAGGAATTTTTTTATACCGCGCACACTGACCGCACAGACCCATTCTATCACATCTAGGCCTAACAGCCTGTTTCTGCTTGATTTGAGGGCGCTAGAATTTAGGAGTACTAGTACGTCAATAACCCCAGTGCGTAAGACGTACTAGTACGACCAAAACCCCGAAAGGGTTAACCGGGGGTCCACTGTATTATTACTTTTTTTTAACACGTCGGCCGTTTCCCACTGAGGCAGGGTGACCCAAAAAGAAAGAAAGAAAAAAAACCTCATCATTCAACATTTTCCGAGTGGATAACAGCGCTGCCAGGGAATCTTGTCCATCACAGTAGCAGTATTGAGTCCTGCTGACTGCGCTCATTCTCTGTATATACCCGCTTGTTTCTGCATGGTGCATTGATATAAAAAAATCGTTTGTGAGGTCAGAACATACAGGAGGAGATTGTAATATGTAGCTTGAATCCATGCTTAAGGCTCACATAGCTTGTGAACCAGGCTTCTGAATAAAAACGAAATTTCAGGATGAGTACTTCCCACTCAAGGAAGGTTCCTTAACCCTTTGACTGTCACAAGCCCATTTCTGAAACTGTCATTCTATGTCGCAAAATATTCGAAAAAAAAAATATTTTTTCTTTTGAAATGATAGATAATCTTTTCCCGATGGAAATAACACCAAAAGTACGAAATTTGATGGAAAACTTATGGAATTACGCTCTCGCGAAGTTAGTGATCTCGGTGATATATACGCATTGGCGATTTCGCCAACTTTGAGCCCTATTTTCTTCCAATTTCATTGTTCCAGTTGACCAAACTCATAGCTATTTCTTTAGAACTCCATTTGTTCTATCGACTGAGTACAAGAAACCGCCCATTTACTGATTTCAACTACCCAAAAAAGTGGTCAGAAATTGGCAATTTGGCCAATTTCACGCAAATTAAAAAAGATGCCAATTTCAAAATAGGGTCCAGAATAAACAATGCAGACATTCCTGGCACTAAAATAACATTTTCTCTGTTCATTAGTCACGTCTCCAGGCCACTCTTACATTACTCTTGCTTTATATTTTGATTTTTATTCACACAAAAAATAGAAGATTTACTGTTATGCAGACTACTGCATTATTGTAAAAATGGTATAAATAATATCACTGCACTTGTGAAAGAATATTAGACTCACCAGTTGACGTGTGTTGGATGCGTGGAGTGATTTGTTTACTTTTGAACATTGGTAAAAATCGAACATTTCCACTACTTTGAGATCAATTTCAAGGTCATTTTCATCGTGAAACTAATCAAAATCATCTCTATTTCTGAAATATGTTTTCCATTCTATCTAATGAGACCAAGAAAACGAGAATACAACCATAAATACTATACAAAAATACACCTCAAAGTCGGCGTATTAATCCAAAAACACAGTCGGAGGTTTTTTTTTCTCATTATGCACTGCATGCTGCAAGATTTTTTTTTTTCCAGCGCACACTGACCACACAGGCCCATTCTTTCACATGTGGGCCTACCAGCTTTCTCCCGCTTGATTTGAAGCCACTAGAATTTTTGAGTATACAATATATACACGCCTGAAACACTGGCTCGTAAGACGTATACATATATCGGCAGAAACAGTCAAAAGGTTAAATAAATAAATAAAATATTTATTTCTTTGCAAAGGTTACAATGACTGGAGCAAAGAAAGCCACTATAACAATAATAATAATAATAATAATATAATAATAATAATATAATAATAATAATAATATAATAATAATAATAATATAATATTAATATGTATAATAATAATAATATAATATTAATATGTATAATAATAATAGACAGCTTTGAAAGGCTGTCACTAGATGGCAGTGAATACCACAACAATGCGGGAGCGGTTATGGCTGCCTTCACTTGTCACATGACATTTTATTCATTCTAGAGTATATATCAGGTTTCTATGTTATTTACATTGTTTATTATGTCATGTTAGATCAATTGTGATAGATAAATAAGCCATAGAGTTGATATTAGCGTCATATTCAAGGAGTATTTTGTCTTGCCTCCAAACAATAAACTCTCCTCTGCTGCTGGCACCACTACGTAGCCACATATGTAATGACATTTTATTCATTCTAAAGTATATCAGGTTTCTATGTTATTTATATTGTTTATTATGTCATATTAGATCAATTGTGATAGATAAATAAACCGTAGAGTTGATATTAGCATTACAGTGGACCCTCGGTTTTCGTACAGATCCAAACTCGAACAATTATGTAAGTGTACAGTGGACCCCCGATTAACGAAAGGATCATATAACGAAAAAATTGTGTAAAGAAAGCTTTTTTCACTTTCGTGTAGCGAAAATGGACTCGTGTAGCGAAACGTATTAGACCTGTCTGCCTGCTCCGCGCCTGCCCTGCACCTGCGCAGGACGCCAGTGAAGCGTTTTTTATCATTGAGAGAACATTACCCAGCGCGCTCTTTCAAACATTCACAATAAATTTGTTGTGTTTATTGGTGGTTTGGTGATTGTCACTGTGAAATAAGTCACCATGGGTCCAAAGAAGCTTCCTAGTGGCACCCCTGTGGTAAAGAGAGTGAGGAACACCATCGAACTGAAGAAAGAGACTGTAGAAAAATATGAGAGTGGCATACGTCTGAGTGAGCTTGCCAGGATGTACAAGAAAAGTGCATCTACTATCGGCACTATCCTGGCAAAGAGAAATGAGATCAAGGAAGCTAATGTTGCAAAAGGGGTTGATATGTTAACGAAAAATAGATCGAAAACAGTGGACAAGGTTGAGAAGTTGTTGATGGTGTGGATCAATGAAAAACAGATAGCGGGTGATAGTATTTCCACGGCGATAATTTGTGAAAAGGCAAGGAAGTTGCACGCAGATCTTGTCAAGACAATGCCTGCAACCAGTGGTGAGGGGAGTGATTTTAAAGCCAGCAAAGGCTGATTTGAGAGGTTTAACCCTTAAACTGTCCAAACGTAGATATACGTTCGCGTGCGTACTGCCCCGAACGTAGATCTACGTTTTTTTTCAAATGCTTTTAACCTTGCCACGATAAGCCTGAGTTGCCTAGAGATTAGAGAATGGGTCTGTGCACTCATTGTGTGCAGTATTACAACATGTGGGAATGACAAACAAAATGCACTCTTCATTTTAAAGAAAAAGGACAATTTATTTTTTTCTCAAAATATTCGGTCAGCTACGCACGTGAACGTATATATACGTGTGGACAGTTTAAGGGTTAAGAAACGTAGTGGCATACACAGTGTTGTGAGGCATGGTGAGGCAACCAGCTCAGACAAACGTGCAGCTGAAAAATTTGTGAGTGAATTTAAGGGGTTCGTAGAGGCTGAAGAATTCCTCCCCCAACAAGTGTTTAATTGTGATGAAACAGGTCTGTTTTGGAAGAAACTGCCCAACAGGACCTTCATTACTCAGGAGGAAAAGGCACAGCCAGGACACAAGCCTATGAAAGACAGGCTAACTCTTATGATGTGTGCCAATGCCAGTGGTGATTTTAAAGTGAAGCCTTTACTGGTGTATCACTCAGAAAATCATAGAGCCTTCAAGAAACACAATGTTAACAAGAATAAATTGTGTGTGCATTGGAAGGCTAACACCAAGGCATGGGTCACTACGGACATTTTCAAGGAATGGTTGACTGGAGTGTTTGGCCCTAGTGTGAAAAAATACCTGAAGGAAAAGAAATTGGGACTCAAGTGCCTCCTGTTACTGAACAATGCTCCTGCTCATCCTCACAACTTGGAAGAGTTGTTGTCTGAGGAGTTCAATTTCATCAGTGAAGTTCTTGCCTCCTAACACCACTCCTCTCATCCAGCCCATGGACCAGCAGGTCATTGCAAACTTCAAGAAACTGTACACCAAAGCAGTGTTTCAGAAGTGCTTTGATGTGACCTCAGACACTGAATTGACCCTAAGAGAGTTCTGGAAAGAACACTTCAATATTGTGCATTGCATTGGCCTTATAGGTAAGGCTTGGGAGGGAGTGACTTCCAGGACTTTGAACTCACTCTGCTTGGAGACCACTGTGGCCGGATTGTGTTGAAAGAGGGATTTTGAAGGATTCGAGGCTGACCCTGACAACCCTGTGCCTGTTGTGGAAGATGTTGTGGAAGATATTCTGGCATTGGGGAACAGCCTGGGGTTGGAGGTGAGTGGTGAGGATGTGGAAGAGTTGGTGGAGGAGCACATGGTAAAGCTAACAACTGAAGAGCTGCAAGAGCTTCATCTGGAACAGCAACAGACCACAGCTGAGGTTATTGCTTCACAGGAGGAGGAAGAGAGAGAGAGAAGGAGGTGCCTTCTTCAGAGATTAAGGAAATGTGTTCTATATGGAGTAGGTTGCAGACATTTGTTGAAAAACACCACCCTGAGCAAGATGAAATGAGCCATTTGTGCAACCACTTCAGTAACAGAGCCATGTTGTACTTCAGGGATCCAGTGACTCTCAAGCAGGTCCTAGTGGGATTATAAGACCAAGAAGGGAAGTAACCCCAGAGAGAGACTTGTTACCTGAAGTCCTTTTGGAGGGGGATTCCCCTTCCAACCACTAACACCCTGCCCCTGTCATCCTCCCTATCTTCCAGATGCCTGCAACTCTCTTCAATAAAGGTAAGTAAATGTTATTTATATTATATTTTTTGTGAATATTTTTGGGTGGAACGGATTAATTGTATTTACATTATTTCTTATGGGAAATAAGGTTTCGAATTACGAAAGTTTCGTGTTGAGAAATAGCTCCTGGAATGGATTAATTACGTTAGTCGAGGGACCACTGTATTTATGTAAGTGCTTTTGTAAGTGTATTTTTGGGGGTCTGAAACTACTAATCTAATTTACATTCGTCCTTATGGGAACAAATTCGTTCGGTAACGGCACTCGAACAGCATTCTGGAAAGAATTATAAACGAAACCTGAGGGTCCACTGTAGTATGTTGAAGTGTATTTTTCCTGCCTCTGAGAGCAGGAATTCCGCCGGAACGGATTAATGGCTATTCAATTAATTTAAACGAGGAAAATTGACTCGGCATACGAACAAATCAGGATACGAACAAGGTCACGGAACGGATTAAGTTCGTAATCCAAGGTTCCACTGTACAGTGGTACCCCAAGTTTTGGCCATAATTCGTTTCAGAAGGCTGTACGAGTGCCATT
>WNWK01001712.1:82649-255831 GCA_009830355.1 Cherax destructor
AATGGGGTCGAAAATGTATGGGGTAGATTTAAAAATGTAGTGTTAGAGTGTTCAGCAGAAGTTTGTGGTTACAGGCGAGTGGGTGCAGGAGGGAAGAGGAGCGATTGGTGGAATGATGATGTAAAGAGAGTAGTAAGGAGAAAAGTTAGCATATGAGAGGTTTTACAAAGTAGAAGTGATGCAAGGAGGGAAGAGTATATGGAGAGAAAAGAGAGGTTAAAAGAGTGGTGAAGCAATGTAAAAAGAGAGCAGATGAGAGAGTGGTGAGATGTTATCAGCAAATTTTGTTGAAAATAAGAAAAAGTTTTGGAATGAGATTAATAAGTTGAGGAAGCCTAGAGAACAAATGGATTTGACAGTTAAAAATAGGAGGGGGAAGTTATTAAATGGAGAGTTAGAGGTATCGGGAAGATGGAGAGAATATTTTGAGGATTTGTTAAATGTTGATGAAGACAGGGAAGCTGTGATTTCGTGTGTAGGGCAAGGAGGAATAACATCTTGTAGGAGTGTGGAAGAGCCAGTTGTGGGTGTAGGGAAGTTCGTGAGGCAGTGGGTAGAATGAAAGGGGTAAGGCAGCTGGGATTGATGGGATAAAGATAGAAATGTTAAAAGCAGGTGGGGATATAATTTTGGAGTGGTTGGTGCTATTATTTAATAAATGTATGGAAGAGGGTAAGGTACCTAGGATTGGCAGAGAGCGTGTATTGTTCCTTTGTATAAAGGCAAAGTGGACAAAAGAGAGTGCAAAAATTATAGGGAATAAGTCTGTTGAGTGTACCTGGTAAAGTGTATGGTAGAGTTATTATTGAAAGAATTAAGAGTAAAACAGAAAGCAGGATAGCAGATGAACAAGGGGCTTTAGGAAAGGTAGGGGTGTGTAGACCAAGTGTTTACAGTGAAACATATAGGTGAACAGTATTTGGATAAGGGTAAAGATGTTTTTGTGGCATTTATGGATTTGGAAAAGGCGTATGATAGGGTAGATAGGGGGCAATGTGGCAGATGTTGCAGGTGTATGGAATAGGAGGAAGGTTACTGAAAGCAGTGAAGAGTTTTTATGAGGATAGTGAGGCTCAGGTTAGAGTGTGTAGGAGGGAAGGGACTATTTCCCAGTAAAAGTGGGCCTTAGACAAGGATGTGTGATGTCACCGTGGTTGTTCAATATATTTATAGATGGGGTTGTAAGAGAAGTGAATGCGAGGGTCTTGGCAAGAGGTGTTGGGCTAAAAGATAAAGAAGCAAATACAAAGTGGGAGTTGTCACAGTTGCTTTTGCTGATGACACTGTGCTTTGGGAGATTCTGAAGAGAAGCTGCAGAGGTTGGTGGATGAATTTGGTAGGGTGTGTAAAAGAAGAAAATTGAAAGTGAATATAGGAAAGAGTAAGGTGATGAGGATAACAAAAGAATAGGTGACGAAAGATTGATATCAGATTGGAGGAGAGAGTATGGAGGAGGTGAATGTATTCAGATATTTGGGAGTGGACATGTCGGCGGATGGGTCTATGAAGGATGAGGTGAATCATAGAATTGATGAGGGGAAAAGGGTGAGTGGAGCACTTGGAGTCTGTGGAGACAAAGAACCTTGTCCATGGAAGTAAAGAGGGAATGTATGAGAGTATAGTTATACCAACGCTCTTATATGGGTGTGAAGCATGGGTGATGAATGTTGCAACGAGGAGAAGGCTGGAGGCAGTGGAGATGTCATGTCTGAGGTCAATGTGTGTGTGAATATAATGCAGAGAATTCGGAGTTTGGAAATTAGGAGGAGGTGCGGGATTACCAAAACGATTGTTCAGAGAGCTGAGGAGGGGTTGTTGAGGTGGTTTGGACATGTAGAGAGAATGGAACGAGACAGAGTGACTTCGAGAGTGTATAAATCTGTAGTGGAGGGAAGGCGGGGTAGGGGTCGGCCTAGGAAAGGTTGGAGGGAGGGGTAAAGGAAGTTTTGTGTGCGAGGGGCTTGGACTTCCAGCAAGCATGTGTGAGCGTATTTGATAGGAGTGAATGGAGGCATATGGTTTTTAATACTTGACGTGCTGTTGGAGTGTGAGCAAAGTAACATTTATGAAGGGATTCAGGGAAACCGGCAGGCCGGACTTGAGTTCTGGAGATGGGAAGTACAGTGCCGGCACTCTGAAGGAGGGGTGTTAATGTTGCAGTTTTATAACTGTAGTGTAAAGCACCCTTCTGGCAAGACAGTGATGGAGTGAATGATGATGAAAGTTTTTCTTTTTCGGGCCACCCTGCCTTGGTGGGAATCGGCCGATGTGTTAATAAAAAAAAAAAAGGAATAATGTAAATTAGATTAGTCCGTTTCAGACCCCCAAAAATACACTTACAAAAGCACTTACAATAATACACTTACATAATTGTTCGAGTTGGGAGCTGTACGAAACTCAGGGTACCACTGTACTAGTAGTATTCTAATATTCAATGCGAAAGAGTTGTTGTATTGAGATGTCTACCTGACAGCCACTGAAGAGTTTGGAAGTACAGTGGACCCTCGGTTTTCGTTGAAAATTCTTTCTAGAATGCTGTTTGAGTGCCGTTACCGAACGAATTTGTTCCCATAAGGACAAATGTAAATTAGATTAGTCATTTCAGACCCCCCAAAAATACACTTACAAAAGCACTTACGAAAATACACTTACATAATTGTTCGAGTTTGGAGGTGAACGAAAACCGAGGGTCCACTGTACAGTGAGCCACTCCACGATGCTAGGAATGGGTTCAATAACTATGGTCCTCATTACTATGCACAAGTGTTTAAAATTTGAAGACAATTGGATGATGATGCGTTCTAGAGTTATGAACAAAATAAAATTGAAACGGAGAAAGAAAAACAAATTCAGGCAACCTATAAAGGTACCCTTTCAGGGACATAATAATATGTATATGTATAGTAATTCACTGTTGCAAGATATGCTTAATACAGTTAACTGCATAAATCGAGAAAGGAACCCACCTCGCCTTTCTTCAGGAGGTACCCTTCTTTGTCAATCTGTGTTGGAGAAACACTGTAAGCACACAAATTTTTTTCATTGATCTTCATCTTGAAATGAGACAGCTGTCAAATCTTGTAAAGTGAAGCATCTAGTCCAGGTAGACTGTCAGGGCAAAAACACTGAATTTTAATACTCTACTGCATTTAATGTGCATAAACTAATAACATCAATGCAAAACTTAAGCATAAAGGTGGAGAGCTGACTGAAAGACATGCCATGAATTTTCAATAATCTTGTTGCATTGTCAGACAAGTTCATAATCATACAGCTTTTTTAATATATGAAGAAAATAATGTACAGTAATAATACTGGAAAAACTCTAATACAGTGGACCCCCGAGTAACGAACACCCCGGAAATCGTACAATTATGCAAGTATAATATTGTAAGTGCTTTTGTAAGTGTATTTTTGGGGGTCTGAAATAGACTAACCTACTTGACATTATTCCTTAAGGGAGTAAATTCGTTCGGTAATGGCACTTGAGCAGGCTTCTGGAATGAATTATGCTCGTTACTTGGGGGTCCACTGTACTGAGGTAAAAGTGTGTGTTTTAGACTACAATAACTCTCACAGAATGGATTGAATTTGTGCTAAAGTATCAGTATTGGTGGGCATAGTTTAAAATTAATGGTATTGGCATCAGCCTAAAGTTAAGTATCAGTATTCATCAGCTAATTTTTATACATTAAATTTTCATATATTAATAAATACATACTACATTATAGTATAAATACCTGCTCCCCACACCAACTTGAAGCATTCTCATACTGTAAACTACTTTCAACAACACTCAGTGTTATTTTCCCATAATATAATTTCAATATTTACTATTGATATAACCAACCTACAAAATACTTTCACCTTGTCACAATGTATTAATATCCTCAGATTGAAATTTGAGTAAACTTATTATCTGCTATAAATACAATAAACTGTTTAACTATAACAAACTTAATCAATTTCTTAATGTTTAATTGTGCATCACCTGCTCTGTTACCAAACATAATATAGAAGGTCTTATCAGTGTTGAGTGTAAGTTTATTGGCTGTCATCCATGTAGACATTTTTAGTAATTCATCGTTAACAATGGTGTTGAGCATGGCAAGATTTGGGTGGGAGATGACATAAGTCGTGTTGTCAGCAAAGAGTATTGGTTTCAGGTGTTGTGATACATTGGGAAGATCACTGATGTATAAGAGGAAGAGCAGGGGACCAAGGACACTTCCCTGTGGTACTCCAGTATCAAGTGGTCGTGTCGAGGAGGTTGTGTCTTTAATGGTGACATACTGATACCTATTAGTAAGGTAGGATTTGAAATATGCAAGTGCATGGCCTCTTATACCATAGTGGTCAAGTTTGTGGAGTAGGATGCCGTGGTTTACTGTGTCGAAGGCTTTCCTTAGGTCAATAAAAAGTCCTAATGGATATTCCTTATTTTCCAGTGCTGTGTAAAGCAGGTCTATCATTTTTACGATTGCATCGTTAGTGCTTTTATTTTTTCTGAAGCCAAATTGGCAGGGGTTGAGTATGCTTTGTGTCGTTATAAACGAGTATAATCTCTTGTGCACAAGTTTCTCGAAGATTTTGGATAGCAACGGTAAGTTTGATATTGGCCTATAGTTGTTTATGTCTGTGGGGTCACCACCTTTGTGTGTTGGTGTAAACCTAGCTGTTTTGAGTAGTGACGGAAAAGTGCTAGTTTCTAGTGATTTGTTAAAAAATAATGAAATAGCATGTGAAAGGACATGGGCGGCTTGCTTGTATAATAATGGTGGGACTTGAGACAGATTCCCTGATTTATTTTTAAGTGACTTGATTATCATGGTGACTTCAGTGGGCTCAGTAGGTGCAAGATAGAGGAGGATGGGAAATTCCCATCTAGGTAATCACTTGCTCGTGCATTGGTATCTGGGATTTTACTGGCAAGATTTGATCCTATGGTTGAGAAGAAGTCATTTATCTTGTTTACTGTATCAATAGGCTGTAGTGGTGTTTCGTTTGGTTTAGTTAAGACAATATCCCTAGTTTTTTTCAGTTTGTGGGTGCCCAGAATCTGTGAGTGTTTTCCAGGTCTTTTTTAGATCTCTCGTTTCAGTGAATCTGCTGGAGTAGTACAATTGTTTGGCTTTTTTTATTAGTTTGGTGAGAATTGATGAATAGTGTTTAATAAAATCTTTGTGTATGAAGCCCTGTCTATATTGCTTTTCATATTGATGTTTCTTGTTGATGGATATTAGTAAGCTGTTAGTTAGCCAGGGGCAACCTAGCCGTATATTCGTAATCTGTTTCATTTTTATAGGACAATGTTTGTTGTATAGTCGAAGTAATTTATTAAGAAAATTGTCTGTCCAATCATCGATACCCTTGGCATTGGAGAATTCTATAGCCCAGTCAAGTCGAGTGTGAACATCTTGTTTTTGTCAGAGCATCAGTGACAAATTTCCCCCATTCTCTCTGGGACACTTGTCCTCATCTACTTTGCCCACCAGGCACGTTACAGGAAGTCAATTGTTCATCATTAATTAATTATTACTAGGATCACATTAGGGAATGTTTTTTTTTTACAGTAGTTTTGAAGCAGCTGTCAGATAGCAAGGCTCTGGAGTTATCAGGTAGGGAGGTGCACAGTTTGGGACCTTTTATGCACAATGAGTTTTTACAAAGGTTTAAGCGGACATGGGGAATATAGATTTTTGCGTCTAGTATTATGCCTATGAGTTCTGTGGCAACTATCAAGAAAGTGTTTCAGGTCAGGACTAATATTTGAATTTATTGTCCTGTATATGTAGTAGGAACAGTAGAATGAATGAATGTTATGTATACGTATAAAGTAGGTTTAGGCTTCCGAAAAATTGGGTAGTGCGTTTTCTGGCAGTAGAAAGAGTGACCTTACATACTGCCACTTTTTGTTGAGTTATCACTGGCTTAAGGTGACTTGCTGTAGTGGATCCCCAGGCACAAATAGCATAGGTAAGGTAGGGATAGATTAGAGTCATATTAATATGAGTAGGGCTGATTGAGGTACAGTGGACCCCCACAAATCGGACGGTCTGATTATCGGCCGGCTCGAAAATCGATCGGTTTTCTCGGCCTAATTTTTCCCCAATTATCGGCCCGCGTACCAGACCTGTCCGCCTGCCCCGTGCTTGCGCGCCTCGCCGTGCAGGCGTCGTAAGCCAGTCTAGCGTTGTTTCCCTTTGAGTGAACATTACCCAGCGCTCTCATTCAAACATTTCACAATAAATTTATTGTGTTTATTGATGATTAAGTGATTGTCACTGTGAAATAATTCACCATGGGTCCAAAGAAGCTTCCTAGTGGCACCCCTGTGGTAAAGAAAGTAAGGAACACCATCGAACTGAAGAAGGAGATAGTAGAAAAATATGAGAGTGGCGTACGTGGGGGAAAGCTTGCCAGGATATATGGCAAAAACAAATCAACAGGAAGGCAGGGTGTGTAGCAGGGATGCAGGGAGTGTAGCAGGGATGCAGGGAGTGTAGCCGGCATGCAGGGAGTGTAGCCGTAATGCAGGGAGTGTAGCCGTAATGCAGGGAGTGTAGCAGGGAGTGTAGCCGGGATGCAGGAGTGTAGCTGGGATGCAGGGAGTGTAGCCGGGATGCAGGGAGTGTAGCAGGCATGCAGGGAGTGTAGCAGGCATGCAGGGAGTGTAGCAGGCATGCAGGGAGTATAGCAGGCATGCAGGGAGTATAGCAGGCATGCAGGGAGTGTAGCAGGCATGCAGGGAGTGTAGCTGGCATGCAGGGAGTGTAGCTGGCATGCAGGGAGTGTAGTAGGCATGCAGGGAGTGTAGCAGGCATGCAGGGAGTGTAGCAGGCATGCAGGGAGTGTAGCAGGCATGCAGGGAGTGTAGCAGGCATGCAGGGAGTGTAGCAGGCATGCAGGGAGTGTAGCAGGCATGCAGGGAGTGTAGCAGGCATGCAAGGAGTGTAGCAGGCATGCAGGGAGTGTAGCAGGCATGCAGGGAGTGTAGCAGGCATGCAGGAGTGTAGCAGGCATGCAGGGAGTGTAGCAGGCATGCAGGGAGTGTAGGCATGCAGGAGTGTAGAGCATGCAGGGAGTGTAGCAAGCATGCAGGGAGTGTAGCAGGCATGCAGGGAGTGTAGCAGGCATGCAGGGAGTGTAGCAGGCATGCAAGGAGTGTAGCAGGAAGGCAGGGAGTGGGGATTCCCTTCCAAACACTAAGCCCTCCCTCACTCCTCCCTATCTTCCAGATGCCTGCAAGTCTTTTCAATAAAGGTAAGTAAATGTTATTTTAAATGTAAATTTATTATTTCTTGTTATTATGTGTTTTATGTATGTAAAACTATAGTTATTCTCTATAAAATTTATTTTTTGTGAATATTTTTGGGTGTCTGGAACAGATTAATTGTATTTACATTATTTCTTATGGGAAATAAGGGTTCAGAAATCGGCCAGTTCGATTTTAGGCCTAGCTCCTGGAACGGATTAAGGCCGATTTTTGGGGTCCACTGTATATAATAGCATAACACTAGACACAGATCACTCCTCGATGTTCCCCGTGTCCACCTAACACTATGTAAAAACTCAATGCACATAAAAGGCATGAAAATTTGGAATTCATTACCTGTCATTGCCAAAGAAACCCTACCTGTACCCCAATTCAAAACGATGCTAAAAAGCCACCTTCTCACCCAAAGCTAATTGCTCCATATCAACCATTCCCAGCAAAGTAGAATAATCACTTAACGTAAAACCTGACTAATCAATTCAATGTAATGTATGAATGAACGAATGAATGAATGTAAAACCTGTTATGAATAATACATACTTAGCTAATTATTTCCACAACACTTACATTATAATGACCACGTAAACTAACTGCAATGCAATTAATTGTTTTAAATTGTTATCTCACTCAATTAATTGCATTGCTGCAATAAATTGCTACAATTAATTGATATGCTCAACTTATATTCAAACTTTATAACTTAGATATGCAACTTTACTTATTTTATAAATTATCAACCATAACTTTTTATTATTTCATTATTATTATTGCTTTAATTTGTTTAATCTTATTTAATTAATTTTATAATGAAGACAAAAGTACAAAACTATGTTCAAATTTCATAGCTTAAATACTCACCTTTACTCATTGTATACTATCTACAAAAATTCTTACAATTTAGTTTTAAGTTAATTTTAAGTCTGCCCAAAATGCCCTGCATACTAGGGGCTTTTGGCATGTACACCTCATGTAATCTCAATAACCAAATGTAATTCTTTGTATCATGTCCAAATAAAAATATTATTATTATTATTATTATTATTATTATTATTATTATTATTATTATTATTATTATTATTATTATTATATCTTGGAGAGGATGCCAACTGTTTTGTAAAAAAACATTTTGTAATGTGTTGGATGTGGGTGTTGAAATTTAGTTGCTGTCAATGAAGAGACCTAGGAATTTTCCATTATTTTGTTTGGCAATGGGAGAACCATTAATCATAACATTTAGTAGGACATTCATTTTCGTTATTATAAATTGTGCTAAATTGTAATACTGTAATTTTTTATATACTTCATCTCAAATATAAATTCAATTGCTGCAAACCACTTGCTACCTCTGTTGTAATAAGATTTAGATTTTGCCACCGAAGTGGCTAGTTTATTGTGCACCCCATATCCATCCTGTGGACGGTAGCGCAAGAGCATATGGATACACGAAAGGCCTAGGCACTAGGCCCCAAAGGGGTTAACAATTGTACATTTGGGTTTATATCTACATTTCAATTATCTGTTACAAGCAGGTATCTTATTTCATGAATAAGATATCTTGACATGTCACATAGGTTATTATATTGTCTATCTCTATATTCCTCAATAAGTGCACAATTAAGCACATAGTGCTCAAGACAGTGACCATATGCCTGATCACATAGTTTGCATTTAGTTTGATCATCATCTGTGTCTCCCAAACTGTCAGAAGTACCTGTAGCCAAGCCTAAGCCTGGCCACTACAACATCAGTCAGTCTGTTCACATTGCAAGTTGCTCCACAAACATGCCCATCTGTACTCGCATTATCATGAGCACAGATAGGCACGTTCATGGAAATTAATTTGGATTTATATCTACAGTTCACTTATCTGTTACAAGCAAATTTAGGAAATTTGCTTAGAATAAGTGGTATCCTACCTTCACTAATAAGATATCTTGACATGTCACATAGGTTATTATACTGTCTATCTCTATATTCCTCAATAAGTGGACAATTCAGCACATAGTGTTCAAGACAGTGACCATATGCCTGATCACATAATTTGCATTTAGTTTGATCATCATCTGTGTATCTCCCAAACTGCCAGAAGTACTTGTAGCCAAGCCTAAGCCTGGCCACTACATCATCAGTCAGTCTGTTCACATTGCAAGTTGCTCCATAAACATACTTATCTACATTCATGTTATCATAGTGGGTTATAGATCTACTCAGGCTTCTAACTGCATTCCTATAGCTATCATTTTCATTATTTATTTCTGTCCTAATATTATTCCTAATGCTAGACACAGATATACCAAAGTTATATTCTACATTCTCCTTATGGGTGCTCTTCTTGGTTAACATATCAACTTTATCATGAAGGAGTAATCCAATGTGTGACGGAATCCATAGCAAATGTACTTTAATTCCTTTGTCCCGGATTTTTGAGTATCTATACCTGGCTTCTCCAATGAGCATGCTGTTAGAGTCATTATATGAGTCAAGAGTCAAGAAAAACGATGTATAATAAAAATTTACTACTCTCTATATCTCTAGTATTAAGTAGTCTGTAAGCATTAGGTTTAGTCTGCCCGAAATGTCCCGGCATGATAGTGGCTTTCTTTGTACTTAATAAACCAAAATTGTAATTACACATTGTAAACATTGCAAAGAAATAAAACCTTTATTTGTCTTTATCTTTACCTCGTAAGAGAAAAATCCCCAGGTTAAAATAACTCTGGTTTACTGACAAACACTAAGTCTTTAACACCTGACATGTTAACACAAACACAAATGAACTTACGTACGGGCAAAGCAACACGGTTAAGATGAAACAATTCTCTTAATTCACAGTAAAGTTCATCTTATAATTCTTCCTAAGACACTGGACCACCCTCCGCCATGACACTTATATCCGTCTTATACTATCTATTATCTCATCTATATGACAATCAGTAAATTTCAAAACACATGAAACTATATTTACAAAAAAAACAGATTATAAAAATATTATGAATTAAAGTCAAAAATTACATAAATTTTCAAGAGGCATAAAATATATTTGTAGTTTTATCTATTATAATATATGGATATATTGCTTATTTTGCTATTAAGATTTTTTTTTTCAAAATAAACAAGATTTATTGATAACTTTAATGTAAGTTTATCTAGGCAGAGGTACACGTAAATATAATTATCATACATAGAGTAAATTGCCCACGATAACCCAAAAAGGTCAGACAAAGTGACCTATTCCTATTGAGACCCTTGTAATATCTTATTATTTAAACCCAATGAAAATAAGTCACTTTGACTTTGTTGGTTTATCTTAGGTAATCTACATATATATGATATATGTATGATAATTTATGTAACTGTATTTATGTGTACCTGTTTTTGAATAAACTTACTAACTCAACGGTGTGAAAATCAGTTACAGTAAAAGGAGATACAGTAATAACAGTAAACTGAGTTATTTACATTAACATTGAAGAGAGGATCAGCTTAACAATAATAATACCAATACCAATTTTATTTTAGCATGATACATGTTTGTACTAAGGAGTGTAACAATTTGGTGTACACGCCAAAAGCCCCTTCATATGCATAGCATTTCGGGCAAACATCTTTTAATAAGGTAATAACAGTGTTGTAATTGTATATATGGTCATTAGGTGAGTTACATTGAATACAATATAATAATAGGTACACGAATGTTAGCTATACAAGAAATAATAATATATCTTTATTTCTACAAGTACATGTACAAGGTATACAGGTCTAGCTGACATCAATAATAATAATAATAATAATAATAATAATAATACTTTATTTAGACATGGTACAAAGATACATTGTTGGGTTTACATGATACATAGGTATAAAAGAGATGTACATGCCAAACGCCCCTAATATGCTGCCCCTTGTTATGAAGAGCATTTCGGGCAAATTAGGTCAATTTTGTCCCCAGGATGCGATCCACTCCAGTCGACTAACACCCAGGTACCTATTTTACTGCTAGGTGAACATGGACAGCAGGTGTCTTAAAGAAACACATCCTATCGTTACACCTCGGGAAAACAGAAGCCATAGTCTTTGACACGAAATATAAACTGAGAAGGGTAAATAATTTTAATGTCCGGTGTAATGGGGAATCCATCACTTCAGTTTCCTCAGTAAAATATCTGGGAATCCCCTTTGACCCATGCATGTCAGGAGAATTGATAGGAAACAGTGTAATAAAGAAAGCGAGTGCCAGACTGAAGTTCCTCTACAGACAAGCACAGTGTCTACCTACTGAGGCTCGCAGGACCCTATGTCTACCACTTATACAATGTCATATTGACTACGCTTGGATGGGTATGGGGTGCATAATAAAGATATCAAACTAACTACTTGCTCTTCATGGTACTCTGCCTTGACAAAAAACCTGAAAGATAAACTGCAAATCACACAGAACAAAATGATAAGATTCATCCTGGGCCCAAGAGAACATGTAGACCAGGATGAATTACAACAATTAGATATGCTGAATATTGAAGACAGAGTAAAACAACTTAAGTTGAATCAAGTTTATAAAATTGCTCACAGTGTCCAGAATATCTTGCTGCCAATTTTGTCAAGGCTGGGAACCAAAGCAGTCATAGTACTAGGGGGAGAGAGCACAACTTTGTAGTACCCACAGTCAGTGGCCAGGCTTCAAACACCTTTTATTGTACAGCAATAAAGGAATGGAACAGACTGCCTGCACATGTCAAAGCCAGTCATAGCATGAGCCAGTTCAAGAAGAGAGCCAAAAAGTACCTAATGAATGTAGCGACAGAAAGGGAGGAGAATGATTTTTTATTTTTTTTTAGCTAACACACGTGTAAATGTAAATAACTCTTTTTACCTTATTCCCAGTATTTATCCTTTATAACATAATAACATATATCTCCTACAGTGTATAATATTAAAGTACTAAAAGGACCCCAATTTAAATAAGTCACTCTGTCTGACTTTTTGGGTTATCCTAGGTTCTGTACACATATGTATGATAATCTATGTTAGTTTGATATCTTTATTATGCACCCCATACCCATCCTGTGGGCGGTAGTCAAAGATTACAGAGGTACTAATGGGTCCAGGACTGACCTCAAGTTTGTCTGAGCAAGTTACAAAGGTAATGAACTCAGATGGTCACAATCATGACAAGTTACAAAGGTATTTGCAGATTATCTATGTAAATGTATTTGTGTATACATGAATAAACTTACTTACTTACTTACTTTACAAGGAAATAAAGCTTTTTATTTTTTATTTTTATTTACTTACTTTACTTACGTACTTACATACATTACTTACGTACTTCCTTTACTTCCTTACGTACTTACTTTACTTACGCACTTACTTTACTTACTTACATAGTTACTTTACTTACTTATTTTACTTACATCAGGAAGCAGAACGCAATACGTGAGCTGTCAGTGGCTCTTATAAACCCAACAAGAAGGGAACTCTTGCAAGATGAACAATATTTTCTCAGTTTTCCGGCTTCCACACTTGTCTGGCGTTGTGGGCGGTATTTATGGGACATGTAGGACAATGTTCACACGCCCACTGGTGCCCCACGCCCTCAGCAGCACGCCCACACCTGTGTTTGGTCTTGGTAGTGCTGCTCCTCAGGCACCAGTGCTGCTGCGTTTTCAAACTCCTTTTGGTAAGATATTTACTGCAGTGTTTAACTTCTCTGCATCACAGTCTCTTGATCCAAGGAAAATTAGCAAGCTTCCCGCTCCATGGATCAAATCTTATTGCCTCCTGTTCCCCAGCTGCTGTATTACTCCTAGCACTTCCAATGAATGTATCAACAACACCAGTGGCCCGGTGGTCTGGTGGCTAGAGCTCTCGCTTCACACACGGAGGGCCCGGGTTCGATTCCCGGCGGGTAGAAATATTTCGACGTGTTTCCTAACACCTGTTGTCATGTTCACCTAGCAGCAAATAGGTACCTGGGTTGTTAGTCGACTGGTGTGGGTCGCATCCTGGGGGACAAGATTAAGGACCCCAATGGAAATAAGACAGACAGTCCTCGGTGACGCACTGACTTTCTTGGGTTATCCTGGGTGGCTAACCTTCCGGGGTTAAAAATCCGAAGAAATCATATCTTAATAATCATCGCCGCCGTCGCTGCTGCCGCCACCGCTGTTTCTTCTTTTTCGTCATCATCTTCCGCCTCCGCCTCCTCCTCCTCCTGGAAAGTTCTATTATGCCAATGATGTACTCTTGATCCAAGAAATTGTATCTATTCTACCCTTCATAGGATCAACTCTGATTTCCTCCTATTCCTAAGAACAGTTGCGCAGGAGGTCAGAGCCCTTAATATGCAAATGTTGATTGTGTCGTGGATCAAGGCGGTGGATGAAAGGATAAGGCTTCAGAGGCTTCTTACTTTATTTGCAATAACGTGAGGGTACACAGGCAGTGTGTTTGTTCCCATGCCCATGCAAGGGAGAGAAGAGTAGGCCTGTTGACTCAAGGATGCCTGGACGAGAAGTGAGAGCGATGTGGGCCACCAAGAGGCCTGGCCTCTGGGGAAAACTATGGGAACTAGGCATGTAGACTTACAGCCTACATTTTGCTCGGCTGACAGGCAGCATAGGCTGTCTATGCAGACTGTACAGGCTGTCTACATTCGCTCGGCCACCTACCCATTGTCGACCCTGACTATGACTGGCAGTAAAAAAAAACTTGGTCACTCTCTCGCAGGAACAGGGCACAGAACACAAAATAAAAACATATATATACACATGTGGACATGGAAAAAAAAACTTCCTACAGAGTGCATCGTGGTCTAAGGCAGTCAGCGTCGATTAGATCACTGCACGCCTTCCTGTGTCTGGACAGATACTGCAACACACGAGACATCGCTGTGGCTGAGCTGTGACGTAACAGGATACGGTCTCCTCTGGAGCAGTGAAGCAGTCATCATAGTAGTCACTGCAGGGTTCACTCAACCTGGGGCACAACCTGCTGGTGCCCTCGAGTGAGGCATCGTCAGTAGTCGCAACTGGGCAGGACTTCTGGCAAGCGACTCAGGATGGCATTTCTCAACTGGTACTGTCGCTGGGGCTGTCACTGTCGGCGAGTGTGGAGCGAGTCGTGGCAGAGACGACTTGATGAATCAGCTGAGGGTCGTATCAGCTAGCAGTCAAAGTGACATCATCTTTGTGCAGGCTGCTCACTGAAGCTGTGACACAAGGCTGACAGTTGCCTGCCGACAGGACAGGGCTACTGCGGCTTTACGAGTGTCATTCTCTCGACAGTTGAAGTTATAGCAGAGGATGGTCTAAGCATCCTCAGACTGCTCTCTACATATAACTGCACTCTGAGAATCAGAAGGTGAAGTGGAAAGGGTCTCGACGGGGGAATCGTCGTGGGTACGATTTAGCAGGGGCATCTATGAGAGGCGAACAATAAGAGCTTTCTGTACAAGGGGGTCGGACGCTCGTAACTGACGCCTGAAATTACTAATGTCAGCTGTCAAGCGCAGGGTCACACCGGGTGACAAAGTAACACACTCGAGGTGCTATACTGGTCTGGGCGAACGTACTGTGGTCCACACACAGCTGTGCTCAAGACTACACAGGACACACGGAAAACTGCACACACATACTGCACATGCGGTACAACATGGCTTACTAGCAAATGACGCTTTTCTGTGCAAAAATCGACACTAAGCCATACACGAACATGTGAGAACACTGACTGAGAGGAAATAATTAACACAGGATATATATCTTCTCTCAAACTTCTCGACAGTACTGAAAACAAATTGCACACTTCACACTAGAACATGTGACATCATGTGGTGATGTCAGGCGAGACATCGCGAGGTGATGTCATGGGGTGACATTGCGAGATGAAGTCCTGAGGGATGTCATGAGGTGACATCGTGAGTGACGTCAGGCAGACGTCGAGGGTGACGTCATTGGAGTCGGGCAGCATCGTAGGTGACGTTATAAGGTGACGTCAGCAGCAAGGTGAGGTCGTGAAGTCGGGCAGCATTGTAGGTGACATCATAAGGTGATACGGGCAGCAGACCACAGCATGTGGCTTGGGATCTGGTTTAGTAACCCACGTGGCTTCGTCCACACCCCACGTGGCTTTGAGTGACCTCGAGCACTCAGATACACAGCTCTGGCAAAGAATTCACATGAATACACAGCAGAGAGGGAGTGGGCAGTGGAGGAGAGAAGTGTGGTGGCGGCGTGAGAGTGGCAAGCATGGGTGAGACAGGCGAGGAACCCGGCCGCTTCCTCCTCTCCGACCCACAAACTGGGAGAACACTCACACTGGATGCAAAAATCACCACAAACTCACCTCTGACTTGCTGAAATAGCCGTGCTGAGCTGAACAACAACAGCAGAACATGCTGGTAAGGCCGAGCACGTGACTGAGAAACAGCATGGGACACTATGACATGGAGTCGCAGGGATGCCACTTCTCGGAGAAATTCTACAAATTTTGGCCTGGATCCTGATTGTACCTGTGTCTGGATGCTGAGACTTGCAGACACAACATTAGGATAACTCGTCGAGAGATGGATGCTTCTTGTGTAGGGTGATGAAGTGAAAACAACTCCATTCCGCTTCCTTCCCTCCTCGGGCCATGCGAGGGAGAGAGAAATAGGCCTGTTGACTCTAGAATGCCTGGACGAGAAGTGAGAACGATGTAAGCGTGGGCAGGCTGAAGTGGCCTGCCCACCGAGAGGCCTGGCCTCTGGGGGAAACTATGGGAACTAGGCATGTAGGCTTATAGCCTATATTTTGCTCGGCTGGCAGGTAGCATAGGCCGTCTATGCAGACAGTACAGGCTGTCTACATTAACCCCCGCATTGTTCAAGGGTCAACTGTACTTCAGTTGTTTGGCTTCAGATTTGGAATAAAAGTTGAAGAAAGGAGACAGGTGTAAAGTAAGCTTTTATTGTTGCAGCATTTTTGCTCTGTGTAGAGCTTTTGATTGACTTGATAAAGCGCTACACAGAGCAGAATGTTGTTATAATAAAGGCTTGTTCAGAAAGCATACTGCTGAGAGAATACAGCACACAATTGTCTTTTCCAAAGTAAGTATGTATTAAACATTCAACCTTACTGTCTTGCATTTACCTTTCAACTTGATTATTCTTTTTTGCGCTAATTTTGTAGTTTTTACTACAAAACCTAATATTAACATGATCCTTCTGCATTTTAGGCACAAAAAAAAAAAAAAATTGTGGGTCACTAATGTTGCTATATTTTAATATTTGTGTTTGTATGGCCATTTCATTATTTCTTTTACTGTTGACTGATCAATGCATAGTTTTTAACATCTACCTTATGGCACAGCATATTTGTAGCATAAAATATTCCTGCAGGCGTAATTGGGCGAACCAATGTAAGAAACCACTTCCCACGACCAAATGAGAGAAGACGCATTTTGCGTCACGGATGGAAACAACGCATGTCTACTGCTGCAGGTCGCAGAATCCTGATGAGGAGAATATTGAAGGGAAGGCACATTCTCAGCCATTAGTGGATGCAGTACAACAGCAGGTGAATAAAAAAGTAGGCAAACAAAGTAGCAAAGCCTGTATAAAATGTGTTGCACTAAAGTGTGCAACAGATTGAAGTAAGAATTTAGTATTATTTTGAATTGCAGTTGTAATACCTGTAGTACTTGTATCATTAAAGATTACTATTTAAATAGACTTTTACTATGTCTTCTACCTGCTGTTGATAATTATTTTAGAATATATCAGTTATTCTTTCAGAATTTTTTACAACACAGATTGAGGGTATAGAGAATTGCTATTTTACAATTTAAAATACTGTATATTAGTTTAGAATTTGCATAAAAAAAATGAAAATTATGTTCAGGTATTGGTAGCCATTAAAGATAAAACATTATTTTATGTCCTAAAGTAAGAAAAATATTTAGTGTTTTGGTTCAATATACAGTGGTACCTCAGTACAGTGGTCCCTCGGTTTTCGTGCATCTCCAAACTCGAACATTTATGTAAGTGTATTTTCGTAAGTGCTGTTGCAAGTGTATTTTTGGGGGTCTGAAATAGACTAACCTACGTGACATTATTTCTTAAGGAAGTAAATTTGTTCGGTAATGGCACTTGAGCAGCATTCTGGAACGAATTTTCGGCGAAAACCGAGGGACCACTGTATATGTCCTTAATCCGTTCCAGGACCTTGGACTTATACCAAACAGGATGTATACCAAACGAATTTTCCCATAAGAAATACGTATAGGGAAAACGATTAATCTGTTCCCATGAAAATAAATCCTATTGTTATTGGCATATTATACATTGATGGGGTTGTATAAAATAATTTAAACACTGCTTATTACAAATAAAGAAGCATTTGTAATTAAACGACTGTTTGGGATACTGATTAAACTATCAGATTTTTAATATTTATTATATTATTATTAATATAAAAACATATACTCTGATTAAAAACATAATCTAATAATCTGTGTAAAAACATATTTACACAAAATCACAGTACAAGATAAAAGTCACAAGTAAAATCAAGTATTCGGTGTAGTGTCAAGTCGCTGCCAACTTCGTGTCACGCAGGACACTGCCATACCTCGTCATGATACTCCTTCTCCACCGTGTCCTCAGACACCCTTATCTCTGTGTTACACACACCATCGCTCAGGGTCACTCACGACACCTTCTCTGTGCCACATGGCATGCCCCCTGCATCATGAACTATTCTCTATTACAATCCTGTACAACGCGTCTTGACCTACACCAAATACACGACAACTTGTGTCGTGCCACCGTCACAAACTCTCTGCATACACCACTAAAACCCTGACACTCCAGTTAACAATCTCCGGTTAACAATCTCCGGGTACAGTCTCAGGTACAGTCTCAGGTACAGTCTCAGGTACATAGTAGATTCTGGTGACCTTGCCGCTCTCCTTGTTGTAGGCTATCACCAGCACCACACTGCATGAGTCTGCAACTCTCACGCAGGTCTGACTGGCGAACTCCAGTAGTAAGTCAGGGAGCTTGTCACCAGCACCACACTGCAACTCTCATGCAGGTCTGACTGACGAACTCCAGTAGTATATCAGTGAGCTGGTGGACTCTACAGTGTTGAATATTGGAGAGTCTCGATGACACTGTCAGTCAAGCCGGCTCGGCAGTCAAACATCAGGTCTGATGACGTAACCCCTTGACTGCCGGCCGGTGAGGTAATTACCTAACTACCATTGTTAGATAGGGGGCCGTAACACTGCTTAATGCTAAAATATGTAATTTAAACACTGCTTAATACTAAAATGCATACATAAATACAAAAGAATTAGATGAAATAAATGCAAATTTAACCTCACTTTACTTTGCTGAAAAGAGTCGAATTCCTACTAGGATAGTGCTGAGAAGGGAGGAGGAAATGTTATTGTTTGGAAGGAGAGTCCCCTCTTTTCTGTCTCTTTGTCCCAATTTGGACCTGGTTGAAGCTCACCAGGTTTGAATTTTACTAAAAATCTGTCCAAAGAACTTTGCTTCTGCCTTCTCCTCAGGTTGTTTCGGAAATGTGACATTGTCTGGTCATTCCAGACAATGCTATTATGGCTTGTTTGGGCTTTGTTGGTGTGGTACTTCTCTGCAAAGTTTTTGACGTCCATCCATTTCCTTGATTAATGAAGTATATTGGCTTCCTCTATCTTCTCTTCCGAGCCTGAAGAGAGTGCATCCATCTTAGTCTTGTGCTCCTCCTTCTCAAGTTCCTGCAGCTCATCAGTGGTCAGCTCTTCCCTGTGCCCCTCCACTAACTCCTCCACATCGAGAGAGAGGTAAACAAGGGTAGTGCGCGGTGTCGTGACTCATTTTGATCCATACAAGTTCTAGCACACGAGTCGTATTCCAAACAAAGGTCGTAAACCAAGCAAACATTTTCGCGTCCAAACAGGACGTATACCAAGTTGGACTTATTCCAAAGCGGACGTATATTGAGGTACCACTGTATGCTTAAATGGCATACTTTTTCATTCTTAATGCCTCTGAAAAATTGTTTAAAGAATTTGCTTACTTTCCATATACAGTGGACCCTCGGTTAACGAAAGGTCCCATTAACGAAAGTTTCGGAAAACGTAAGCTTTTTTCGGAATCGGTTAGCGAAAATTCCTCGGTTACCGAAAGGTATTAGACGTGTCCGCCTGCTCCGCGCAAGCGCAGGACGCCAGTGAAGCGTTGTTTACCATTGAGAGAACATTACCTAGCGCGCTCTTTCAAAGATTCACAATATATTTTGTGTCTTTTTGGTGGTTTAGTGATTGTCACTGTGAAATAAGTCACCATGGGTCCAAAGAAGCTTCCTAGTGGCACCCCAGTGGTAGCAGGCATGCAGGAGTGTAGCATTCATGCAGAGAGTGTAGCATTCATGCAGAGTGTGTAGCATTCATGCAGGGAGTGTAGCAGGCATGCAGGGAGTGTAGCAGGCATGTAGGGAGTGTAGCAGGCATGCAGGGAGTGTAGCAGGCATGCAGGGAGTGTAGCAGGCATGCAGGGAGTGTAGCAGGCATGCAGGGAGTGTAGCAGGCATGCAGGGAGTGTAGCATTCATGCAGGGAGTGTAGCATTCATGCAGGGAGTGTAGCATTCATGCAGGGAGTGTGCAGGCATGCAGGGAGTGTAGCAGGCATGCAGGGAGTGTAGCAGGCATGCAGGGAGTGTAGCAGGCATGCAGGGAGTGTAGCAGGCATGCAGGGAGTGTAGCAGGCATGCAGGGAGTGTAGCAGGCATGCAGGGAGTGTAGCAGGCATGCAGGAGTGAGCAGGCATGCAGGGAGTGTAGCAGGCATGCAGGGAGTGTAGCAGGCATGCAGGGAGTGTAGCAGGCATGCAGGGAGTGTAGCAGGCATGCAGGGAGTGTAGCAGGCATGCAGGGAGTGTAGCAGGCATGCAGGGAGTGTAGCAGGCATGCAGGGAGTGTAGCAGGCATGCAGGAGTGTAGCAGGCATGCAGGGAGTGTAGCAGGCATGCAGGGAGTGTAGCAGGCATGCAGGGAGTGTAGCAGGCATGCAGGGAGTGTAGCAGGCATGCAGGGAGTGTAGCAGGCATGCAGGGAGTGTAGCAGGCATGCAGGGAGTGTAGCAGGCATGCAGGGAGTGTAGCAGGCATGCAGGGAGTGTAGCAGGCATGCAGGGAGTGTAGCAGGCATGCAGGGAGTGTAGCAGGCATGCAGGGAGTGTAGCAGGCATGCAGGGAGTGTAGCAGGCATGCAGGGAGTGTAGCAGGCATGCAGGGAGTGTAGCAGGCATGCAGGGAGTGTAGCAGGCATGCAGGGAGTGTAGCAGGCATGCAGGGAGTGTAGCAGGCATGCAGGGAGTGTAGCAGGCATGCAGGGAGTGTAGCAGGCATGCAGGGAGTGGCAGGCATGCAGGGAGTGTAGCAGGCATGCAGGGAGTGTAGCAGGCATGCAGGAGTGTAGCAGGCATGCAGGAGTGTAGCAGGCATGCGGGGTGTAGCAGGCATGCATTAAAAAAAGAAGGAAGTAACCCAGAGAGGGACTTGTTACCTGAAGTCCTTTTGGAGGGATTTTCCTTCCAACCATTAACACCCTGCCCCTGTCAGCAACTCTACCTTCCAGATGCTTGCAACTCTTCAATAAAGGTAAGTAAATGTTATTGTTTTTGTTTTTGAGTGATTATTTTTTTGTGGAACGAATTAATTGTATTTACATTATTTCTTATGGGAAATAAGGTTTCAGATAACGAAAGATTCAGATTAAGTAATAGCTCCTGGACCGGATTAATTTCGTTAACTGAGGGTCCACTGTACACGTATATGGAGTAACCAAGAGCAATTATGTATGTCATACAGATGCTGTGTGGTTTGTAATTACAGTAAAATCTTAATTATCCAGAATTCTTAAGTACTCTATCAGAAATTTAGAATATTAAATTTTATACTGATTTCTGTAAACACACAACATTACTTTGAAGTTGACATTTGACTATGGTGCTTCAGTGTTGAAATAAATCTACTGTATAACATTGCTATGACATTAGGAGGCAAAGTTAGTCTGATTGCAGTGTTAAAACAATGTACAGTAATCAATATAACTGTCAGAGTTTCACTGTAAATACAGTGGACCCCCGGTGTTCGTAATGCTCCAAACTCGAACAATTATGTAAGTGTATTTTTGTAAGTGCTTTTGTAAGTGTATTTTTGGGGGTCTAAAAGGACTAATCTAATTTACATTATTTCTTATGGGAACAAATTCGTTTGGTAATGGCACTTGAACAGCATTCTGGAACGAATTAATTACGAAAACCGGGGGTCCACTGTACTGGAATGGGTGGGTTTCAAGTTCATGAAAAATCTGCATGGGAAGAATGTGCTTGGTGCTGTGCTCTCCATGTATGTAGGACTTTATCATACATATTAGGATTTAGTATTGCATTGTTACACTGAATGGTTGATTTTTATGTTATGTTTAAAAATTATTCACAGTATGATGCTTTTTTCATAAATACGTACATATTGAATTATAATTTATTCCATTACTGTATTAAAATACAGTGCATTAGACACGTGCACTATTTGTATTAAAATAAGGTAAATTTCGCTGGAGTTAATGAGATCAGCTTAGCACTGTAATGGAATTTTACTCAATATTAACAGTTGGTAGGTGCAAGATACACTATGAAAGTGTAACAAATAACTAATAATTAAAACTAATTATCTCATATATTGGTTTATTGTATCTAAATACTAGTGTATAATCCTTATGGTGTACACTGATAAGAGTTGCTGGCTTGGGTTTTGACTTGTCTCACTCAAGTCTCCTGACAACTCTTGAAAAAGAAATAGCAAGTGAGTTTGGTTAAATTTGCTTTGAAGGTATTTTTTTTTTTTTTCATAAAAACAGTTGTGTTAAGATGGGACTAAGTAATGTCTATCTGATTGCTACATATACAATACTGCACAATATTGTACTGTACTTCAGTTGTATTTCATGCATTTTCAATTTTTCTTGCAATTGAAAATTTCACAAAATGCAGCATTACAATAATTGTTCATAATTTCAATGAAGTTTTTCCAAAGAACACCAAAGCAGTAGCTTTTATTACCATCCTAATGATGGTATGCAAGGTATAACTGAGGAAGCAACAGCAGCTGCTGCTAATGCTGCTGCCACTGTAGTTGATGTTGCTGCTAAGTGATGTTGTTCCTACCTTTATAATAGTACAAGGGTTTCTCTGAGGCTCCTGCTCTTAATGCAGACTCTCTACCTCCACTTGTACATGTGACACCCTCCTTCCTTCCCTTTCTTTCTGCCAACCCTTCAAGCGAGGTGTCCTGATGCTGGTGGACTCTTGATCCTAGGAATTAGAGTTTCCCTTCCCTTCCTTGGATCAAACGTGATTGCCTCCCATTTCCCAGGTGCTGTATGATCCCTTTAGGTTAAACACTTTCCAATAAATGTATATATGGTCCAGGACAGACAGTGTCTAGTGTCTGTTTTCAATTTGTGGGTTAGTTAAAAAGTGTAGTGGATATCTGAGGATGGGTTGGTAAGATATGAAGCAGGGGCTTGAACATCTAGCAAGCATGTGTGAGTGCCTTTAGATGGAATGAATGGGGACATGTGGGTTTTAGGAAGCATGGCAAAAAACTTGTGAGACTATACATGCATATTTGGTTGATCCTTCATTTGACTTACTGTTGGTCAGTGGAGTGGTACTTCTGATCATAGAGTAGAAAATAAACTCATTAAACCATTAATATGTATCATTTTTGTCTCAGTACGCTCAGAGGTCTCTGGTCCTGTGGGACAAAATACTACAGATTTCCTCAAAGAATTGTTTGAGGCTCATACCTAGCACACTACGACAAGTGTTGCTGCCTTCCTGTTGCAGCATCTCAGTGTGATAGACACTGAGATGCTGCAGACACACTCCAAATGGAGAGTGTCTGCTGCATCCTGGGTTCTTGTCCTATCTCCAAGGAGCTGGATGAGATTTATACCCTACCTTAACTGTCTCTTATTTATAGTAGCTCTAAATTATTAATGCCAGTGTTGCTCACAGATTACATTTTAAACACAGTGCCCTCACATAAGCTGTGAGCAGTAAATTTTTACCTATGCATGAGAGAATGAGTCTGTGTGGCGAGTGTGCACAGTGTAAAAAAAATCCTACTCCATGTGGTGCATAATGGGAAAAGCAAACCTCTGACCTTGAGTTTAGTTTAAAACAATAAATTTGAGGTGTTTTCTAGGATTTTTTATGCTTATATTGGCTGTTTCTTGGTATCAGTTTATAGAATCTAAGATTTGCTACTGAAATAGAGATTATTTTGGTCACTTTCAGGAGTGTAAGTTGCTTGAAGTAGGGCTCAAAGTGACTGAAATATTCGATTTTTGGAGATTTTCCTGTGAAAGGGTAATGCCCCTTAACCCCCCAGACTGCTTTATGGGTCTTTACCAGGTCTGCTTCAATTATTGGGATACCTTAAACCATGACCAATTATTCTTGGCTATGTTTTATTATCCGAGAAATTGAGTAAACTTTATTTTTTTTTTTGTGTGTATAATGATGGATTCAAAGTGGAGGGCAAGTGTAATGCAGGAGAGACCTGGGGATGTGATTAATGAACAGAGGATAGGTTGCTTTATTTGGTTAGAATGCATATAATGTTTATATTGGATTCTGTTTTTATACTTGAATTTGTTGAACTTTATGTAAAATTGGCTAAATTAATAAATTCTGTGCACTTTACAGGATGGCCCACTTATACAGCAGGAATGGCTTACTGGTCAAATAGCTAAGAATTTGATAGAATTGAGCAATGAAATTGGCTTAAAATAGGACTCAGAGGGTAAAATCATCAGTGCGTAAATTGTGCCTAGACCACCAACTTTGTGCTTGCATAATTACATAAGTTTTCCATCAAATTTTGTATTTTTGGTGTCATTACTTTCAAAAAAAGATTTCTTGCCATTTCAGAAGAAAACTTTTTTTTTTTTTTTTTTTAATCCTGACATTGCCAGCACTTTTAATTTCGGGTGTCCCAACAGTGAAAGGGTTAAACGTTGACACACACTGTTTGATCAGATTATGCAATCTTCATCCTTGGAAACTTCAGTCTTAGATTAAGAAAATAAAGCAAATAATCAGCTAGCTTCAAGGAAAAAGCTAGAGATTTTTTTTTCCTTTTATTTTTTCTCAAGAGTTAATAGGCCCTCACATTAGCAGACGTCATACTCCTACATACTATACATACATGTATGCTATGTAAGTTAAAATTAAACAGAACATTTACAGTTAGCTAATGCAATATGAATTAAGTATTTGTTCTAGAAATGAATTATTTAAATTGTAGAGAGAATCATTTGACTAAATTATATTACGTATATTACAAAATGAAATTGATAAAAATCACAGCTGTTATAACCCATTCCATTAAGCTTTCTTAATATAGGTAGAGTACTTGATAAGTGGCCCACTAAAACAATTGAACATAAGCTATTAGCAAGATAATGATGATAACTGAAGCTAGTGGTGCTCGATACTACAACAATGTCATTTAACACTATTATATTTCCTTAACACATAATTTATAAGACTTTGGGAATGCTCTATATATAATCTGAATTGAATGTACTGTGACTGAGGAAATTTTTCATATTACTGGTAGATTTGAACAATCTCTAATAATGATGATGTCCAATGCCAAATGATTATTATATACAGGTAATATTTTTTGACACCATTATCACGCTTTAATTACTGATTACAATATTTAACTAAAATTAGGGTTTGAAGAAAGAGTTTTATCATAGAGATTTCATCAAACTTATTTAAAAAGGCATTTCTCATTTAAGTAGCAATTTACACTTGTATATTACAATTTGCATCTTGTCATATACAAAACTCATCTTAATGATAGTGTCATGAAAAGAAGAGGCACACAGGTCTATGAAACACATTTTATAGTAATAATTTAGTGCAAGTATTTTGCTACATTTTCCTTTTCATGAATTAAACATATCCAAGGGAAAAATAAAGTTGCTATACCATGCAGGAGCAATTTAGAAGACGAAGCTTGGATGATATTCAATACATCTTGAATTATAATTTTATTTTAACCACATCTGCCATTTCTCACCATGGTAGGGTGACCTAGAGAAGAAACACATTCATTATCAAGTTCACCTGATAATAGTCTGGAACACCCCAAAATGTCTTTAAAGTTCCATGTACAATTTGTGAGTGAACTGTAAAAAAAAATGCTTTTTTAAAAATTAATAGTGCAAGCTATATAATTATGCTCTTTAGAGGCATCTTTCTGAATATGCATTATTGTGATTGAAGTGTGCAAGGAATATTATAAATGAAGTCCATTCCTTAAAGTTTTTACAGGAAATATAGTTGAGTATAACATTATAAATGAGGTCCCACGGTAGTGTTTCAGGAAACATGGTTTCAAGGAATTACATTAAAGATCACTGTGTTTTGATGCATTTTTATATTTAGAGAACATACTTATTAGTCTTCTGTGCTAAAACTACAAATGATGTGTCCTGCACATCTACTTTTTACAATTTTGTTCTTGTTGCTATTGATTCTATATAAGATCCTAGACTTCATAAAATGGATTCATTTCTGTGTTAGTACTGTAATTACATTATAAACTAAGACATAATCACTTATAAAATGGTAAACAAACAGGAATCTGAAAATTACAACATGCACAACTTAATCCTAAATGTTATTAACCAAATACAAGGTTTAATTAAATAGTATTTTTGGGGTTGGAGAACGTTGATGGACTGAGCTCAATATCATTAATAATATATAATGTACATTATTTTTAATATTGAGTCAGGTTTATGATTTTATTTATTTTTTTGCTATTATTGAAGCAAAATTGATTTGTTGAACCTTATTCTTAAACGGAAGTAGTATACTGTATTCAAATTGTACTGTGGACCAAAATATGAAAATTAGGTTATTAATAATTCAATCATATCCTCTGTTAAAAGATCACGGTGTGAAAATAGTTGGTATAGTAAACCTCCACCCAACAACAGTTTGCTTAGTGTAATTCTGTTTTACACACACAAAAAAGAAAGACATGAAAAAATTTCGCTTTAGATGTCCTATGTTTATTGTCATAGTGGCTCCTCATTTTTCAACTACCAAAAAATCTACACTAAAATCCACATTATATGACTGATTTTTACCAACTAAATATGAGCCCACAATGTATACAACAAACTAACACAGTAAAATAAATAAATAAAAATATTTAAGCAAACAACAGCAGAGAAAATTCAAACATCATTACCAACTAACCCACTTTTTTCACATCTTACCCCTTTGACTGTTTCAGTTGTATATAGTATACGTCTTACGAGCCACTGTTTCGGACGTATCAATACGCCTAAATTCTAGCGGCTTCAAATCAAACGGGAGAAAGCTGGTAGGCCCACATATGAGAGAATGGGTCTGTGTGGTCAGTGTGCGCAGTATAAAAAAAATCCTGCAGCATGCAGTACATAATGAGAGAAAAAAAACTCCGACCATTTTATTGGATTAAAACGCCGACTTTGAGGTGTATTTTCGTATAGTAATTATGGTTGTATTCTCTTTTTTATGGTCTCATGTGATAGAAGTGACAACATACTACAGAAATATAGATGATTTTGATTAGTTGTATGATGAAAACAACCTTGAAATTGAGCTCAAAGTAGGAGAAATGTTCGATTTTTGCAAATGTTCAAGAGTAAACAAATCACGCCACACGTCCAATACACATAAATTGGTGAGTCTGATATTCTTTCACAAGTGCACTGATATTATTTATACCATTTTTTACAATAATGCAATAGTCTGCATAACGGTAAATCTTCTATTTTTTATGTGAATAAAAAATCAAAATAGAAAGCAAAAGTAATATAAGAGGGGCCTAAAGACGTGACTAATGAACAGATAACATCTTATTTTAGTGCCAGGAATGTCTGCATTGTTTATTCTGGACCCTATTTTGAAATTGACAACTTTTTTATTTTGCATGAAATTGGCCAAATTGCCAATTTCTGATCACTTTATTGGGTAGTTGAAATCGATAAATTGGTAGAATTCTTGTACTCAATCGATAGAACAAATGGAGTTCTAAAGAAATATCTATGAGTTTGGTCAACTGAAACCATGGAATTTACCGAAAATAGGGCTCAAAGTCGGCGAAATTGCCGATGAGCATATATTGCTGAGATCACTAACTTCGCGAGAGTGTAATTCCGTGAGTTTTCAATCAAATTTCAAACTTTTGGTGTCTTTACCGTCGGGAAACGATTCTCTATCATTTCATAAGAAAAAATAATTTATTTTTTTTTTTAATTTTTTGCGACAACAGGAGAGCACTCAGGATTGAGGGTTGCGACAGTCAAAGGGTTAATAAATTTTGACCCCGAACAAAAAGAGCTCACTATACAGGCATCCAAAACCACATAGAGACCTGGACAGGCTGGACACGTGGTCCAGCAACTGGCTACTCGAATTTAACCCCGCCAAATGCAAAGTCATGAAGATCGGGGAAGGGCAAAGAAGACTGCAGACAGAGCTAGGTGGTCAAAGACTGCAAACCTCACTCAAGGAGAAAGATCTTGGGGTGAGTATAATACCGAGCACATCTTCAGAAGCACACATCAACCAGATAACTGCTGCAGCATATGGGCACCTGGCAAACCTGAGAATAGCGTTCCGATACCTCAGTAAGGAATCGTTCAAGACACTGTACACCGTGTATGTCAGTCCCATACTGGAGTATGCAACACCAGTTTGGAACCCACACCTGGTCAAGCACGTCAAGAAATTAGAGAATTTGCAAAGGTTTGCAACAAAGCTAGTTCCAGAGCTAAGGGAAATGTCCTACGAAGAAAGATTAAGGGAAATAGGCCTGATGACACTGGAGGACAGGAGGGTTAGGGGAGACATGATAACGACATACAAAATACTGCAAGGAATAGATAAGGTGGACAGAGACAGGATGTTCCAGAGATGGGACACAGAAACAAGGGGGTCACAATTGGAAGTTGAAGACTCAGATGAGTCAAAGGGATGTTAGAAGTATTTCTTCAGTCACAGAGTTGTTAGGAAGTGGAATAGTCTGGAAAGTGAGGTAGTGGAGGCAGGAACCATACATAGCTTTAAGATGAGGTATGATAAATCTCATGGAGTGGGGAGAGAAAGGACCTAGTAGCGGTCAGTGAAGAGGTGGGGTCAGGAGCTGAGTCTCGAGCCCTGAAACCACAAATAGGCGAGTACAAAAAATCAGTGGAGATCCTTGAGCAGAGGTGAGTGGAGCCTTACTACTGTACCTACTACACTCAGTTGTGATCACACCTGGTTCTCTTCACTTCACTTCTATACCATAGCTCTGTATGTAATTAATTTACTACATCTAACCTTCCCTTCATCACCCATCCTCACAAATGCTATGTGGATTTCTCATATATGATATGCAGCAAATTTCTTGATTTTTCATTATTTAGGTTAGGTTATCCTCTATCTATAAAAACAACCATTTATAACTTCACAAGAAAATAAATGAAATATAAGATATAGATGGCTAAAAGTTCTTCCATATGAACAGAAAATGGTAATCCACCAAACACAGTAGAAAAACTATGTGAGGTTTTCACTGTTTAATGTGCCTTCAACAGTGACCCATTTGATCTGCCTTTGCAACAGTTAAGTGCTGTCTGTTATTAAGAAGATGGGTTGCCCTCCTCTGCCCTGGATTAGAACTTGATTACTTTTTATTTCCTATGTGCTGTATGACCCCCTATAGGTTTATCTCATCCCCAAGAATAATAATAATAATAATAATAATAATTATATTTGCAGTGGTTGGCAAGGTTTTTATATTACAAGTTCATTCCTTGTTTACAGCTGTTGGTGCCTATGTATAATTCCATTAAAATTTGGTTTTAATAGAAAAAAGTTGTGTCTAAATGAGACTTTCATACTTTTATTTCATTTAGCAGCAATACTGAATGTTATCATAGTCAGTGAGTTAGCAGCAACACTGTGAAAGTTATCATAGTAAGTTAGCAGCACCACTGTGAAAGTTATCATAGTGAGTTAGCAGCAACACTGTGAAAGTTATCATAGTGAGTTAGCAGCACCACTGTGAAAGTTATCATAGTAAGTTAGCTGCAACACTGTGAAAGTTATCATAGTGAGTTAGCAGCAACACTGTGCTAGTTATCAGTTACAGAGTTAGCAGCAACACTGTAAAAGTTATCATAGTCACTGAGTGGGGGATTACTGTATCAAACACTTCACTCTATGCTATTATTATTATTACTAGTTCATTCAGGAGGTAAATAAATGTAACATATTTGTTTATACATTTTGGGATTTCAGAAATGTTTTGACACATGTCAACATATTATATACAAATAGGATAAGTATACATGGGTTCATGAACTGTATCAAATAAGGCACATGTCAAAATTAGTCTTATTATTATGAATATCATAGGATTTTTTTTAAGAAATGAAACTCTGCTAATTAAACTATATACGTACTATTAAGCTTATTGCACAGTACTCTATAATGGAAATCTTGTCACTGGAACATAATGTAATGTATACACTGTAGCTGACAACATGTGGGAATCCATAACTTACTCATTTTTTATTGTATAAATGTGTTTTATGTTGTTGATTATGTATGCCAATAGTGACCAAAAACCTGCACTTAGAAGAGAAACCTTATGATGATATTTCAGTCTGTTCTGGACCATTATCAAATCAGTTGTGGCTTGACAATAGTCCTGTTGGACTGGAACGTTTCCTCTTGTAAGTGTGGGTTTTCAATGAACTCTTCCAGCCATGGTAATGACACTTTTAATTCTATGTTTGCAGAGTCAGTCATGCGATAGTATCATTTTATTCGTAGTATGTTTTTTTATAATATGTACAGTATAGCTACAACTCAATTATTATTTACAATGTAAGAGGAGTCATCATATTTATACACAGAGTACATAATACGTATACTTAATATTTATACTAAGATTTTAGTTTATATTTAGTATATGAGTTTAATAGTATGGCAGAAAGAAATATTTTCCTTATTTAAAATGAAAATCAAAAATGATTTTACTTTTAAAAATATAAATTATGTTTAACAGTCTATGGCAAAATAAATAAAACGGCTCATCTTGTCACTAGTGTCTTCAGTCTTGAGTTGTGGACAGTAGTTAAGACTGCTGTAAAGTTCTGCTGGGAATCCTTTGTGGAGATACCTTAATTAAGATGGCTGATGGAATACGACAGAGAAACATAGCTTTTGTTTTCGCTCTATACTATCATATTGAACAGGGTGGCATCATGCTTCACGTATGTATTCAGTTTTGCTAAAAGAGCACAAAACTCAGTAGCAGGGCTTGAGTGGAGAGTCTTGGAGTAGGCACTTCTTCCCAGCACTGGGGACCACTCTTCCCAGCACTGGGTGCCACTTTTTCATAAGGGTTCTTGTCAAAGAACCCAGCATTTCATTTAAATTTGATAACACTTACAGCCATTGACACTAAATTATGAATATGGGTGATGGAAATATCTGGAGTATACCTGGAGAGGGTTTTGGGGGTCAATGCCCCCGTGGCCCAGTCTGAGACTCCTACTCTTGGTGGATGAGAGTCTGATCAATCAGGTTGTTACTGCTGGCCGGACATAAACCGTCATAAGAACCACAGCCCGGCTGATCAGGTACGTATTGACTTTAGGTGCCTGTCCAGCGCCTTCTTGAAGACAGCCAGGGGTCTATTGGTAATCCCCCTTATGTATGCTGGGAGGCAGCTGAACATTCTTGGGCCCCCTCACACTTATTGTGTTGTCTCTTAGTGTACTCGTGGCGCCCCTGCCGAGTCTTTTGCTTTCATAGGGAGTGATTTTCATGTGCAAGTTTGGTACTAATCCCTCTAGGATTTTCCAAGTGTATATTATCGTGTATTTCTCGCCTGTGTTCCAGGGAATACAAGTCAAGGGACTTCAACCGTTCCCAGTAGTTTAGGTGCTTTATCGTACTTATGTGTGCTGTGAAAGTTCTCTACACACTCTCCAGGTCAGCAATTTTGCCTGCCTTGAAGGAGCAGTTAGTGTACAGCAGTATTCCAGCCTAGAGAGAACAAGTGATTTGAAGAGAATCATCATGGGCTTGACGTCCCTAGTTTTGAAGGTTCTAATCGTGAAAAGTTGACTTGGAATAGTTTTACTTGCTTTGTGTTTACGATATCAATGATACGTATATACTTTAAAACCGATACTGTTAGATACATAATATGCTTAAAGCACTGAATAACCAAATAGATCTAGTGCTTAGTTAATACATAATACAAAATCAGACTGTTGTGGATTAATTACACGATGACAAACATGGTTGAGCATATTTTTCTTCGTTCTTGCTTAAAGTGCTTCAGTGACATGGTTATTAGCAACACGAAACTATCCTCATGAACACTGTGGACACAAATGCCTGCAGTTATTTCTGTGGGACACTAGGGGGTGGGTTGTAACCCCATCAGAAGGAATATAAGTCCAGAGGACCCAGTAAGAGATGTAAATAAATTGTGGAAAGCACAGCTCTAGCTCATCAACTCATCCCGAAGCTTTGAGGAAGGCATAATAGGTTAGGGACAGAATCTCATGATAGACATGGGAGAAGAGGTAATGATAGGTGATCCCTGCCCAATTGGCAAAGTGACTAATAGAGATCTGTGCTAGCAGAATGGAACTGGGGACAAGAAGAAAACACTTCCCTGTATCCGTTTGGCTGAGACACCTTTTACAGGCAGGGGTGGCAACAATCTGGAAATGGTGGAGATGAGTCTGGAGTGGCCCACATGAAGGTGCATCAGGGCCACATCAAGTAAGTGCCCAGGAGGCATGCCGCACCCAAAGAGAGGGACTTCTCAAAGGACAGGATGGAAAGTAATGTAAAGAAGCAAAGGGAGATGGCCAGGCTACTGTCATTGGCAATGAATCTCAAAAACACACCCCAGTCACGAGGAAGAGGGGTGACAGCTGGGACAAAGATGCAGCTCGGTCCACAACCCTATTACCTTGGATGCCAACATAAGAAGGGATCCATTGCAGACTGGTGGTATGTCCTAGGTAACCAAGGAGAGATGTAAGGAGGAGCTGTGTTCTGCTGGGGATTCATTAGATAACAACAATGGCTAGTTTCTAAAGACTGATGGACTGAACACATCAACTCCAGGCTGAGGGACTGTTGTATAACCTCATTCTCCTCCTCATCATCCATCGTTCTTCTCTGTTTTGGACTGTAGAAGCCACTGGCAAGCGAAACGTTTCCTTAGTAGATTCTCAAATGTTGCACAAATCTCTCATTCTTCAACTTGTTTTTTTAAACCATTACATCACATGGCTGAACACTGAAATCTTTATGTAAGGTGTGAGAAGGGTTGCATCTCTCACCTTAAGATCTAGCTAGCCCACCTTCCACACGGTTCCTAACTTCACTGTGTAGTCAACCTTCACAGAATTCTTCTGCCTCTACTAAAGTAGAAGTGTTTTCTTTACACATGTCGTTCATCTGTTGCAACAACAGGTCTAAAGAGAAAATGTTGCATTATTGAGCTGCTGCTGCTTTTTTCCAGTCGTTCAGTAATGAGTGGCCTTTGTGGGTTTAAAGTTTGTCATGAATAATAACTCTAGAAAAAATGGAAATATACGGTACTAATTGTGCAGCTGTTTTTATTAGTAATCAAACTGAAATTAAAACAGTGATAATGACATCCTCTAAAAGAACTGCTTGGTAATCAAAGTACTATCATAAAACCATTTCATTAACTGCCTGAACCTCGTAGTGAGAGACAATTGTATAAACTGTCTACCACGAGCTGGGTGCATCTGTATGAACCTCACAATAAGAGACAGTTGTATAAACTGTCTACCATGAGCTAGGTGCCTCACGTCATCACTGCCTAGATTATAAATCTCCCTTGATAAACTTAGTGGGTTGGTATATGAAATAGCAAATTTTTAACTCCCTTCTTACCCCGCTGAAGACCAATGAGCGTCAGATAACCGGATAAAATTTAAATATTGTGTATACAGTACGTATTATATACAGTGGTACCTCAACTTACGAGCAACTCCCAACTCTAACAGTTATGTAAGTGTATTTCTGTAAGTGCTTTTGTAAGTGTAATTTTGGGGGTCTGAAACAGATTAATGTAATTTACATTATTCCTTATGGGAACAAATTCGTTTGGTATCGGCACTCAAACAGCCTTCTGAAACGAATTAAGCTTGTAACTCGAGGTACCACTGTATTAATTTTCACACTGATCTATATTTATCATGTAGTAAATAAGAAAGTTGAATTGTAACCCAACTTAACCTAACCCAACCTAATGAGGCTTCATTAGGTTGCCTGGAGTCCATAATCTGGGAGTCATCTGGGCAGTCTTGAGAAACGCAGCACACGAGATTTGGGTTGATGTGATGGTTTTGTTATTCTATTATTGTAATGTTTCTTATTGTAGATCATGTGTTATAAACTGATGAGACTGTAATGGGCTTGTTTTACTTTATAAGAACACAAGGATGGCACTCCCCAGGTCTGAGGAAGGCTGGGTGGCAGCGCGGGCACTCGGGGTTAAGTTGCAGTTCTTCCATCCTCTCCTCTGGGGGTGCTGGGAACACCATAGTCATGTGGAACCCACCATCTCTATCATGGTGGTGGTGCTCGCTGGTGTCTGGGTGCTCTGGCTCTTCATCTAAGCTGTTTTGGTCCACGTGAGATAAGTCTGGCCCAGGAAGCGAGAGTTCATTTGTAGGGATGAAGAAATCAGGGTTACCCCTGGAGGAAGAGAACTGAACATGGGGCGCCTCAGGTATAGTCTGTTCAAATACACTGACACGTGAGTTTCTGACCGGGGTGAACAGAGGAGTGGGGAACTCCTGTTTAATAACATTTCTGATGGGGCTAGTAGAGATGTTAGCAGGAGGAAGGAATGGTATGGGATCCAGGGAGACTGGATGAAAAGATGGAGGCTGCAGGAAGTCAGTGGGAACTTGTAACCCTTGATGATTCACTGCAAACCGAGGTCCAAAGGAATTTCGAGGAGTGCTAGATACCAAAGGTGGAGCAAGCTCTGAAGACACAGAGTGCTGTGTGACTTGATCAGTCAGGGTGGCTTTTGGAAGATGTGACACGAGAGTGACTCCTGAAGATGTGTTTGGAATGGTTCGTGTCTTGCTAGTGGGGCGCACTACTAGTGGTCTGAGGGTAATATTCTTAATGTCTACAGGCTTAAGTGAAGGTTCCTCACCATTACTACTAAACGTAAACCTTCTGCCCGGTCTTCGGGCAACTCTGCCGGGCATCATAGTGAATGAGGGGTCAGAGCGAGGAGTCTGGCTATTTGTTGTTTCAATTTCTGGTTCAGTTGTCCCTCTCGTGGGAGCAGACCAAGTATTGGTAGTATCTACGAGGGTGGAAGTGTCGGTGCTGCTTGTGATAGCATTGAAATCTCTTACAGCAGCTCCCAAACGTTGTGTGATATTTGAATTTCTAGAGGGTCTCAGTAGTCCGCCATGCTGTGAACTTGTATGACGTGGATTTGGTAGTGACAAGTGCAATGGTGGAATGATGGACTGCAGAGGGCCAGTGTCACTAGTAGTGGGCAGTGTGAGAAAATTAAATGGCATGGTTAATGGCTTGAGCAGGCCAGTGAATGCAATGGGTGGTGTAATGGGTTGTGCTGTAGGAGATATGATTGGTTGTGTTGTGGGCGGTGTGATAGGCTTTGTTATAGGTGGTAGGGTAGGAGAATGCCATAACTGGGATAAGCCTACTTGAGAATCCTTGATGGTGACTGACTCAGTGATGGCTGTGGTGACAGTGTTTTTGTGGTGAAGGGTAGGGTAACTATATTTGTTGGGATGAAGGGGTCTGTGGGTATATTACTTAGTGTGAAGGGCTGTGTGGGTATACTCGTTGGGGTGAAGGGTTGTGTCGGTATACTCGTTGGGGTGAAGGGTGGTGTGATGCGTCTGGTAGGGGTGAGAGTCGGGAAAGAAGCCCGTTGTTTTGGAGAGTCTGGTCTGGAGGACTTGAAGGTGGAGGCGAGGGAAGAGGTCTTGACATCCTTAGTGGAGGTGTGTCTGGTATCATGGCCTGCCTCAGTGCTCACCTGGAGGTTGTTCACCGCGGGGTTTCCACTGCCTCCTGTCAATACACCAATATCGAACATAAGCAACATGATAAAGATAATAAAGCTAAATTATAAAAATTAATGTAGAACTGAACCTTGGATAATTTAATATGTATATATTGTGTGTGTGTATATATATATATATATTATATATATATATATATTTTTTTATTTTTATATATATTATATTTATATATATTATTATATATATTATATTATTATTATTATATATATATATATATATATATATATATATATATATATATATATATTATATATATATATATATATTATATATATATATATATATATATATATATATATATATATATATATATATATATATTATATATATATATATATTATATATATATATATATATATATATATATATATATATATATATATATATATATATATATATATATTATATATATATATATATATATATATATTATAATATATATATATTTGTGAGGAAAAGTAGTGTAAATAGGGTTACGGTTGTTCAGTCAGCCGGGAGTATCGTTAATGAGTTACAGCCCGCACTTCCATCTAGCGGGCTGGGGCAAAACTCTTGTTCCGGGTGTCTGTTGAGGGTTTTACTTTCTACCCTGGTAGTATGACTCTTACCTGGTGTCGGTTGGGAGTGGAAAGTCACTTCACCTTCACTCTTCTCCGAATCAGGTAAGGCGATCTACCGGGAGTATTTCTTGTGTTTGATTATTGTTTTCTTTGGTTACCAGTTGTGACTTGTCCATTTTGAAACACCTTTTCCATCTTAAATGTTTTAAGACTCATGGTAACCATAATATTTTCTTTATTATCAGCTCTGCCGCTGGACTGGTTCTCCAGGACAGACGCATGACTTACGAGCAAGATTTCCTGGACTTAACGGGAATTCCACAACAACTCCTCTCTCTAGTTTCTAACTTGTGTGCGTTAGAGGGTGTTGCTGAAGATCTCATCTCCCTTTGGATACCTACAGTGTGTATTTCAACCTAGTGGTCCCAGGAGATTCACCATCTACTCCGGAGACATACCACCCACTCGAGACAACCATCATCTATTCTCCCCTTTCCGGTTATTACCTCCTGTCTCACCAACAGACCTGAACCACAACGGATATATTTCTTTTTATTTCTATTTAATTTTATTAAAATCCAGAAAAAACATATTATATATATCCTTCGGTTTACTATTATTTATTAATTTTCCATCAATATTTTGTTCAGGGAAGGCGTTCCCTGACTAAATATATATATATATATATATATATATATATATATTATATATATATAATATATATGAGAGCTGAGGAGGGGTTGTTGAGGTGGTTCAGACATGTAGAGAGAATGGAACGAGATAGAATGAGGGAAGGCTGGGTAGGGGTCGGCCTAGGAAAGGTTGGAGGGAGGGGTAAAGGAGGTTTTGTGTGCGAGGGGCTTGGACTTCCAGCAAGCATGTGTGAGCGTATTTGATAGGAGTGAATGGAGACAAATGGTTTTTAATACTTGACGTGCTGTTGGAGTGTGAGCAAAGTAACATTTATGAAGGATTCAGGAAACCGGCAGGCCGGACTTGAGTTCTGGAGATGGGAAGTACAGTGTCTGCACTCTGAAGGAGGGGTGTTAATGTTGCAGTTTTATAAATGTAGTGTAAAGCACCCTTCTGGCAAGACAGTGATGGAGTGAATGATGATGAAAGTTTTTCTTTTTCGGGCCACCCTGCCTTGGTGGGAATCGGCCGATGTGTTAATAAAATAAATATATATGTATATATATACACACACACACAGTAGGTTATCCAAGGTTCAGTTCTACATTAACGTGGTAAAACCATTAAAACAATTATCATTATGAGGCCTAAATAAAAACTTATATACTTAACATACGAATGAAAGACAGGAAGGGAGAAGAGGGGAAAGGAAAGACACGAAGTAAGGAAGGGAGGAAGGAAAGGGGCAAACAAGAATGGGAGTGAGAAGAAATGAAAAAATAGGGAGCTAAGGTACTGAGGGAGTCAGGAGGGAGCTAAGGTAAGAGGGAGTCAGGAGGGAGCTAAGGTAGTGAGGGGAGTGAGGAGGGAGCTAAGGTAGTGAGGGAGTGAGGAGGGAGCTAAGGTAGTGAGGAGTAGGAGGAGCTAAGGTAGTAGGGAGTAGGGAGGGAGCTAAGGTAGTGAGGAGAGTAGGGGTAGGAGGAGCTAAGGTAGTGAGGAGAGTAGGAGGGAGCTAAGGTAGTGAGGAGGAGTAGGAGGGAGCTAAGAGTAGGTGAAGGAGGAGCAGGAGGAGGGAGTAGGAGGATAAGGGAGGAGGGGAGCTAAGGTAGTGAGGGGGATAGGTGAGGGAGTAGAGTAGGAGTGAGGAGGAGCTAAGGTAGTGAGGAGGAGGACTAAGGTAGTGAGGAGGGGAGCTAAGGTAGTGAGGAGAGAGAGAACTAAGGTAGTGAGTGAGGATGGAGCTAAGGTAGTGAGTGAGGATGGAGCTAAGGTAGTGAGTGAGGAGGGAGCTAAGGTAGTGAGTGAGGAGGGAGCTAAGGTAGTGAGTGAGGAGGGAGCTAAGGTAGTGAGTGAGGAGGGAGCTAAGGTAGTGAGTGAGGAGGGAGCTAAGGTAGTGAGTGAGGAGGAGCTAAGGTAGGAGTGAGGAGGAGCTAAGGTAGTGAGGAGGAGGAGCTAAGGTAGTGAGGAGGAGGGAGGCTAAGGTAGTAGGAGGTAGGAAGGAGGGAGCTAAGGTAGTGAGGGAGGAGGAGGAGCTAAGAGTGAGTGAGGAGGAGCCTAGGAGGAGGAGGAGGGAGCTAAGGTAGGAGTGAGGAGGAGCTAAGGTAGTGAGTGAGGAGGAGCTAAGGAGTAGGAGGAGGGAGCCAAGGTAGTAGTGAGGAGGGAGCTAAGTAGTGAGTGAGGAGGAGCTAAGGTAGTGAGGAGAGGAGCTAAGGAGTGAGGAGGAGGAGCTAAGATAGTGAGGAGGAGTAGGAGGGACTAAGGAGTGAGGAGAGAGGAGCTAAGTGAGGAGAGGACAAGGTAGGAGTGAGGAGGAGCTAAGGTAGTGAGTGAGAGACAGGAGTGAGGAGGAGCTAAGGTAGTGGAGTGAGAGGGAGCTAAGGTAGTGAGTGAGGCGGAGCTAAGGTAGTGAGTGAGGGGAGCTAAGGTAGTGAGTGAGGAGGAGCTAAGGTAGTGAGTGAGGAGGAGCTAAGGTAGTGAGTGAGGGGAGCTAAGGTAGTGAGTGAGGCGAGACTAAGGTAGTGAGGAGGAGCGTGGAGTGAGCGGAGCTAAGGTAGTGAGTGAGGCGGAGCTAAGGTAGTGAGTGAGGAGGAGCTAAGGTAGTGAGTGAGATGGAGCTAAGGTAGTGAGTGAGGCGGAGCTAAGGTAGTGAGTGAGGGGAGCTAAGGTAGTGAGTGAGGCGGGAGCTAAGGTAGTGAGTGAGGCGGGAGCTAAGGTAGTGAGTGAGGCGGGAGCTAAGGTAGTGAGTGAGGCGGGAGCTAAGGTAGTGAGTGAGGCGGGAGCTAAGGTAGTGAGTGAGGCGGGAGCTAAGGTAGTGAGTGAGGCGGGAGCTAAGGTAGTGAGTGAGGCAGGGAGACTAAGGTAGTGAGTGAGGCGGGAGCTAAGGTAGTGAGTGAGGCGGAGCTAAGGTAGTGAGTGAGGGGAGCAAGGAGTAGTGAGGGGAGCTAAGGTAGTGAGGAGGCGGAGCTAAGGTAGTGAGTGAGGAGGAGCTAAGGTAGTGAGTGAGGAGGAGCTAAGGTAGTGAGTGAGGGAGCTAAGGTAGTAGAGGCGGGAGCTAAGGTAGTGAGTGAGGCGGGAGCTAAGGTAGTGAGGAGGCGGAGCTAAGGTAGTGAGTGAGGCGGGAGCTAAGGTAAGTAAGAGGGTAACCAACCTTCACCAATATGGACGTTGAGATGATAGAAGTCTTGAGCCGAGGAGCAGTTGACCATGTACCAGTGGTCACACACCATGAACTTCTGGTTGAAGAGTGTGTGGTTGGGACAGAGGTACGAGTACTGCTTCTCCAGTGTGTCACACATGTGGTACACCTGCACACACACACAACGTCACTAGTATCAGGTTACAAGTGGTCATTAACACTGACAGGTAGTCAAGAAAAACACGTGATATTAGAACAATTATTATATTAATAGTACAGAGTAGCAGCAAGTACTAGATGAGTCATACACAGCTGCAACACTGGGGTATGTTTTCATCGAGACTAAGGAGCTGAACGCTTCTCAAGACTTGAGGGACTGACCACCTCAAACTGCTTCAAGGCTGACGGACTGATCACGTCATGTTTACCTCTTCACTGCTTCTGCTGTCTATAATATTTGTCACTGTATTTGACTGAAGAAGTCTACAGAGCAGGTGAAACGTTTCAACAATAAAGATACCACCCAAATGTTGCACGTGTCTTACTTATCTAAAAGGGAATTTCGTTAGACGTTTTGCCCACCAAGGAAGCATTTTCAATCCAATACATAAAACCGGAAGCACAACGTAAATAAATACAGAGCTGGGATCTGTTTTTAATGACAAGTTTAACTACTACAAATTCAATTTTTTATTTGTTATTATGCTGTACAATGATAATGTAGTTTACATGTAATAACCCAGGCACAAAAGAAAGCCACTAATATGCAAATGCATTTCATATAATGGTTGTGGGTATTGCAGTGTATGATGCAGGCAGTGGTTGGATCGTCCCTTCGGCAAGAATATTTATGGTCATTTATACCTTATTTTAGGGTCTAAGACGTATCTCCCATGCATTGTTTATCACATTCCCCACATAGAAAGGTGTAGATACTAGAGGTAATAACTTGAGTCTGGCAAACAAGGAATCTCTGATAAATGACCTTAAAGTTAATGAAGAGTTTAGTGAAAATAATTACATTTAGTTTCAATATCTCTTCGAATTAATTAATAATGATAACAAAGTCTGTAATCTTCCAGAGTGAACACTGTAGCAGTCAGCAGCTGGCCTGATTCACTGTATATATTCTGTTTTCTGTATTGGATTGATAAAAACCCACGTTGACGAAACATCGTGTTAATAAACGTCCTAGTTACCACGTTTCTCACCTGCACTGCAACATTAACTACTACATGATGAATGAGAACTGTGCAACACTTAGGTGTCTTTATTGCGGAAAAGTGTCACTAGCCAGTGACTTCTTCTGTTCAATACAGAGAAGAACGCTGGAAGCAACATTCAACAACAACATTCAACATGCACGAGCAACATTCAACATGCACGAGCAACATTCAAGAACAACATTCAACATACACAAGCAACATTCAACATTCATGAACAATATTCAACATGCACGAACAACATTTAACATGAATGAACAACATTAAACATACACAAGCAACATTCAACATGCATGAGCAACATTCACGAGTAACATTAAACATGCACGAGCAACATTGAACATGCATGAACAACATTCAACATAGGAGACAAGTTGCAGAAAGTTTTCGCTGGGACACCCCAGGGCTCTTGATCCAAGGTGCAACCGCTCTTGGAGTTTATAATTTGCACTCATGCCACTAAGGCAGGTGCTGCCATCTCGTGGCCATAGGCCTACCTAGAATTCACTCCACGAGATACTGCATCCTTCTCACTATAGCACCAGACAAGGAACCAGCGAGACCTCCCTCCACTCTATCGTCAGGCCAGTCAGGCCAGCCAGTTCCTCTTGACACCCTCTCCTGGGCAGAAATAATAGCAGGCAACTCGGATGTAGTAAACAGAGTAGTAAAGAGTATTTTCATGAATGAATCAGTGGCGCTTGTAACGACGATGGTGACAACAAAATTAATTGCTGGTACAGTCAGTGGCCTCCCCACTCCAGAATCAGATATATTAGTGCCGACAAAGAAGCCCACCAACAAACCATTAATGCATCAGTTGTATTTGCAAATATACAAGGCCTTAAGCCATCCACTAACATCAAAATACCTTTTATCAGTGGAATTTCCGTGGAGTCAAATGCGATGTTCGCTGCTTTCACAAAGAAAAAAGATGACTTTGACAACGAAATATGGATCCCTGGGTACAATTATTCAGATGCGATAGAAAAAACAGTATTATGAACACAGGTGTAGTCTTGTGGCCTGCACACCTTCTTGTAGCATGATAACCAAGGCAGAAACAAGGAACAACCAAAAGACAGCAATGAGTAAATGTTTCTATATATTTCCTTCACCACAACAGCATGCAAAAATATGTATAATACACAAGATATGTACAGAAAGGAAATTTGCAAGCAAGAGACACGGTAAGAACCGTCTTCAACGAGACATAGAGATAAGTTTGCCAATGATGCTTCACGAGTGTCCAACATCACCTCAGAACTTTGATGGGTTTTCTTGTGATTGACTGGGTTGAACCAAGGTGCTAGCATAACAAGGAGGCCCCGCTCGTTATGCTCTTAGCATCTGGTTCACTGGTTGGTAGGGCATACCTATATGGGTGTGTGAGATACGCCGAATAAAATGTAACATACTCTTAGCATGCCACAAACAGGCAACATGGGGAAGGGGTTGGCCTGTGTGTCAAAGAGTTGCTCATTTGCTCAGAATTACTAAACACCACAAACGATATAGCTGAAGTTTTGGTAGTAAAGATTAAGAAGCAGAACCTAGTCATTGTGGTTTTTATATAAGCTACCAAATGCAACGTCCCAACAGTTGAAGGAACACAAGCCCCCACAAATCTTGTTTGGTGATTTCAATCTAAGACATTCAAAATGGAAGATAGAAAATAATGTTATGGCAGAGATAATCCTAGGAGGCAGCTCAGATGCAAATCTTTACACAAATGAGTAGCTGAATCTCTAATAAATACACTTTAAGCCATCAAATACCTGGAGAGGGTTTCGGGGGTCAACTCCCGCGCGGCCCGGTCTGTGACCGGGCCTCGTGGTGGATCACGGCTTGATCAACCAAGCTGTTACTGTTGGCCGCACACAACCCAACGTACGAACCACAGCCCGGCTGGTCAGGTACTGACTTTAGGTGCCTATCCAGCACCTTCTTGAAGACGGCCAGGGGTCTATTGGTAATCCCCCTTATGTGTGCTGGGAGGCAGTTGAACAGTCTTGGGCCCCTGACACTTATTGTGTTGTCTCTTATCGTGCTAGTGGCGCCCCTGCTTTTCATTGGGGGATGTTGCATCGTCTGCCGAGTCTTTTGCTTTCATAGGGAGTGATTTTCGTGTGCAAGTTTGGTACTAATCCCTAAAGGATTTTCCAAGTGTTTATAATCGTGTATCTCTCCCGCTGTGTTCTAGGGAGTACACGTTGAGGAACTTTAAACGTTCCCAGTAATTGAAGTGTTTTATCGCAGTTATGTGTGCCGTGAAGGTTCTGTACATTTTCTAGGTCAGCAATTTCACCTGCCTTGAAAAGTGCTGTTAGTGTGCAGCAATATTCCGGCCTAGATAGAACAAGCGACCTGAAGAGTGTCATCATGGGCTTGGTATCCCTAGTTTTGACGGTTCTCATTATCCATCCTGTCATATTTCTAGCAGATGCAATTGATACAATGTTGTGGTCTTTGAAGGTGAGATCCTCTGACATTATCACTCCCAGGTGGTCTTTTACATTAGTTTTTCGCTCTATTGTGTGAAGTCAACAAGTGCAAAATGCACTTGACATTATTTTCACAAATAATGATGACCTGTATGAATTATACTAGAATTAAAGACAGTTGATTCAGATTAAAATCGAATTGAAGTTCAGACTTGTTTGCACAGGGGTCCTGACCAGCAAAATTCAGTCATAAGGGTGCCTATACCAAATTAAACTTTAACAATAAGAAGATCCTAGAGGGATTAGTACCAAACTTACACACGAGTCACTCCCTACGAAAGCAAAAGACTCGGCAGACGATGCAACATCTCCCCAATGAAAAGCAGGGGTGCCACTAGCACGTTGAGAGACAACACAATAAGTGTCAGGGGCCCAAGACTGTTCAACTGCCTCCCAACATACATAAGGGGGATTACAAATAGACCCCTGGCTGTCTTTAAGCAGGCACTGGACAGGCACCTAAAGTCGGTACCTGACCAGCCAGGCTGTGGTTCGTACGTTGGACTGCGTGCGGCCAGCAGTAACAGCCTGGTTGATCAGGCCCTGATCCACCATGAGGCCTGGTCACAGACCGGGCCGCGGGGGCGTTGACCCCTGGAACTCTCTCCAGGTAAACTCCAGGTAAACATCACCTGGGATGAAATAATCTCCTTAATGAAACATTCTGGTAAGATCTCTTAAATGACATGTATCCAAACCAGTGTCTAGAAAGGACCAACTTTGTAGCAGTTGAAATATGGTCAATGCACATTCCCTTAAGGAAAAAGAAGAGAAGATGTTAACTAGAGAGAGAGAGACTCCCTCTACAGGTGAAGATGAAGAATCACAGAGCTCTTCTAAAAGGGGCTAGAAACACTGGCTAGGGAAATAGAAAATACTGAACTTAAGTTAAATAAATTACAGGATCCAGGAGAGATAGGAGCTAAAAGCCATATATGAATTTGGATGAAATCTCAAATATTTCTTAACATATGCCAAAAACAAGAAAAAACATCCAGTAATGGGTCCTTGCTCAAACAAGATGGGACGTACCTTGATGACAGCAAAGAAATGAGTGAAATACTGAAGTTTCAATATGAATGTTTAGTGAGCCGTTAATAAACTCAAGATCAACAATGCTAATAAAAAAAATTATGAACGAAACTCAAAATCTTGTCAACTTTTCCAAAATTTCTGACATAATTGGACTTTGAAAAGCCACTGACGACATGCCCATGCACTCTGCTCCAGGCCCAGACTTATGGAACTCTGTGTTCATCAATAACTGCAAGAAACCCCAATCGTGTGCCTTAAATATTCTACGGAGAGGGGGGGCCTAGACATGGGGGTAATCCCACAGTCACTAAAAACAACAGATAAAACCCCACTCCACAAAGGTGGTTCTTTTGATTATAATAATAATTCACAAAGGTGGCAGTAAACAACAGCAAAGAATTACAGACCAATAGCAATAACGTCTCACATCATAAAAATCTTTGAGAGCCTTCAAAGAAGCAAGATCGCCAACCCCTTGGATACCTGGAGGTGGGGGGGGGGCATATACTTGGAAGGGGTTTCGGGGGTCAACGTCAGCGCGACCCGGTCCATAACCCAGGGCAGCATGGGTTTAGAGCAGATCGTTCCCGCCTCTTACAACTACTGGACCACTATGACATAGTCTTGGATACACTGGAGGACAAACAGAATGCAGATGTAGTATACACAGACTTTGTGAAAGCCTTCAACAAGTGCGATCATGGCTTAATAACACGCAAAATGCGTGATAAAGGAATAACAGGAAAAGTTGGTAGAAGGATCTATAACATAAGCAACATTCACCTAAGTACTCCAACATTAAGATGAGCAACATTCACCTAAGTACTGCAACATTAAGATGAGCAACATTCACCTAAGTACTGCAACATTAAGATGAGCAACATTCACCTAAGTACTACATCATTAACATAAGCAACATTCACATAAGAACTACAACATTTTCATATGCAACATTCACATACGTAACATTCACGTAACCAACATTCACATACCTGCAATATTCACATAACCAACATTCACATGAGAACTTCAACATTCACATACGTAACATTCACATAAGCACTGCAGCATTGTTTCTGCTACTGCCAGCACTACTACTACTACTACTGCTACTACTACTACTAGTGTCAATCCTAACGCTAGTACCACTACAACTACTGCTGCTGCCACTTCTACTATTTATACTGGTGCTACTACTGTTACTACTGGTGCTACTACTACTGCTACGACTACTACTGCTTCTACTACAACAATTACCACCAATACTACTACTGCTACTTATACTACAACAACTACAACTAGTACCACTAGTATTGCTACTAATACTGCAACTTTTTTTTATTACTACTACTACTATTACTTCTCCTACCAGTATTGCTACAACTATTACTACTAAAACAACTCGTACTACTACTATTACTTCTAATACTACCCCCACCCAACCACTACCACCGCTATTACTACTACTACTACCACTACAAATGCCACATTCATATTAGAAGGGATGTAAACCTCACATAGGCAATGCAATGTGTACACAAGAAACATTGCAGCATACAACATATACAAAATATACGTTAAGAATACTTAACACAGTGCAAGTATCCTCTTTAACGTATGGTGATGCATGTGTTATGTGTACTTGCTCCAGTGTGTCTTGGTCGCCAATTTCGCAAATTCCGGAGCTTTTATTGGGCAGATGTCCTTTTTTGAGTTTTTATTGGTTAGATTTTCACTTGTTATTGTGATGGTATTGGTCAGTTCTTCAGTTTCATGGGCTATAATTGGTCAGATCTTCATAAGTTCTTAGGCCATTATTGGTCAGATCTTCATGAATTCCTGGGCTGTTATTGGTCAGATTTTCAAAAGTTCTTGAACTGTCATTGGTTAGGCCTTCACAAGTTCCTGAGTTGTTATTGGTCAGACCTTCATAAGTTACTGGGCTGTTATTGGTCAGTTTTTCACAAGTTCTTAAGCTGTCATTGGTCAGATCTTTATAAGCTAATGGGCTGTTATTGGTCAGATTTTCACAGGTTGAAAGACTGTCATTGGTCAGTTCATCACAAGTGACTGGCCAAATCTTCATGCTCCTGGCTTATAACTGGTCGATTATTCTTAGTCACATTTCCTCGCTGCTGATGGAAGTCTGTCTTCTATTTCAACAAACTGTGTTTTTGTCGTTGTTCAGTTATTCGCATAACCCAGAACCAATCAATGATAGGACATTGATAATGATATAACCCAGAACAATCAATGATAAGACACTGATAATGATATAACCCAGAGCAATCAGTGATAAGAATTTGATTATGACAGGTCAACGACAGTCTTCCGAGAGCAGTAATCCTACAGAATAAGCCGTCGTACCCCCTTAAAAACCAACAACAATAATGACTAGGGTCTTGTTTCACTTTCGACTGTTCACAAAATTTGGTGTTGAGTCGTTCTTTGAAGTGAAAGCTAAGTGAAGCTGTCAAGTGGTTCTTTAAAGCAAGAACCAACTGAAGATGTCAAGTCAAGTTGTCCTTTCAAGTGGCGTCAGTAGAAGTAGGCGGTTTTAAGAGGCAGCCCACCGGACCGTACCTGGCAGCCGGTGTCAGGGTCAGCGTAGTAGCCAGGAGCCTGACCAACACAGTTGAAGGAAGTGACTGGTATAGTGCCCAACTGTGGATAGGTCCCGTCATCCTATAGGACAAAGAGTAACTGGTTAATGAATATCTAAAACTTTATACATCAGTGTTTATATTATCTGTTTTATCCTCTCACATAATGTATCTTGCATTACCATTGTTATTGTGTGTATGTACTCGTCTAGTTGTGGTTGCAGGGGTCAATTCATAGCTACTGGCCCAGCCTCTTCGCTGGTCGGTCGCTACTAGGTCCACTTTCTCCCTTCACCATGAGGTTTATCGAACCTCTTCTTAAAGCTATGTATGGATCCTGCCTCCACTACATCACTCTCCAGATTGTTCCACTTCCTCACAACCCCATGATTGAAGCTATACTGCCTAACATACCTGTGACTCATCTGTGTGTGTACTCACCTAATTGTGGTTGCAGGGGTCGATTCATAGCTCCTGGCCCAGCCTCTTCACTGGTCACTACTAGGTCACTCTTCCTGCTCCATGAACTTTATCATACCTCTTCTTAAAGCTATGTATGGATCCTGCCTCCACTACATCACTTCCCAGACTATTCCACTTCCTGACAACTGTGTGTGTGTGTGTATGTGATTACATACTTATAGGTATAGTAGCAGAGTTATGTTCATGGTGTCCCGTCTTCAATACTCTGCTCATCATATAAATTTTTAATATTTCTAATTGTTGCAGCACTTACTAATTCCTCCTTTAATGCATTCATTCTACTGGTCAACATCTGAGGAAAAATTCTACTGTCTACTCCACTATGTTTCCAACCCCAAACCTCACAATAGATCACAGACTATTATTCAAGTTGTGGAAAATTTTGAATTTTCCTAAATTCAGCATGTTTAAATTTGAAAAATATAATAATTACGTATTAAAATGTGATGCTATTTGGACCCTTCGAGAAATTTTGAGTGAGGGGGGATGTGGAACAGCCGGGGAAGTGACGCAAAAGGGAAGACGCCATTTGTAATTTGTGGACACTGGTTGTTGTGGAAAATTCAGCTAATAATCTGGCGTTTTCATGGCCAAATTAGGGGTTTTCGGCCGGAATTTGTAATAGGACAGGATGGTGAAAGATAAGGGATACGACTATCACTCACAGGGAAGTGCACCATTAGTCCTTTCATTTAGATCTCTAACTGGCCAGTGTAGGGTCTAGATGTCAGGCAGGTGGTGGTGGTGGTGTGATCCATCTAAAGTAATTAAATGGTAATACGAGTTTCTTTTGTGTACCCAACAAGCCTAATCATATACAGTCCACAATTTTAATTTCCCAGAGTAGCTGGTTTTAATATTGTAATTATTAATTTAATGTCAGGTCTAGCTTTTTGTGAGTGGTAGGGAGTGGGCATCGAGGGAGTTACAATCCTTCTACCTACTGTGACTTAAGTCCCACTTATCTCACCTAAATTACTTGCAGGTAATAATTTAGGTAATACCCTCTAAACTTCCTGCAGGTAATTTGCTCGCATAATAATAATTCATAAAACTAAGTATTTATGTCCTTAATTATTATATCAGAAGGTAAAATATAGAAGACTGAACCTTAATACTACAGGTATAAGGACATTAGTGGAATTCCTCCCTTTAAAGGGAGGAGGGAGGGGGAGAAGGAACGTCTTCACACTGATGAAAAACTCTCGATTAAATGAATCTGAAGGCACTTTTTACAATGAAATGTCTAAGTGGAAATGAACAACTGTATGAATATTTCAAATATAAACTCACTCTCTGCTGTGCTGTTACGCCATTGTTGCAGGAAGTTAGAGAGAATAGGAGAAAGATGAAGAGAAGGTGGGGAAGGCGCCGCAGGGGTCGCTGGAGAGAGAGGATGGAGAGTGTGTGCTGGAGGAAGATGGTAGTGGTGGTGTTGGCGATCATGGCTCTCCGAGAATAACGTAGTCTCCCTCCTCGCCACATCCACTTCAGTGTTGTTTTCTGTTTCCTTGTCTGCCACCTTGATAGGTTTTCTATGATGTCTGGCAGGCCCAGGTAAACTCTGCAAGTAAACAAGTCAGTAAGTTTATTTTGACACAGGTAAGTAAGTTTATTCAGGTATACATAAATACAGTTACATAGATTATCATACATAGCAGCATATGTGTAGAGAACCTAAGAGTCCCTTTAATTAATACCTTATTATTATACTATAAAGGAGATAATATTTTATTTTTAAACTATAAAGGAGATATACGTACTAGGAATAAGGTCAAATGAGTTATTTATATTTACAAGTGAGTTAGCCCAAAAAAAAAAAAATTCTCCCTTTCTGTCGCTACATTTATTAGGCATATTTTGTCTCTCTTATTGAACTGGTTCATCCTATGACTGGCTTTGACATGTGCAGGCAGTCTGTTCCATTCCTTTATTGCTGTACAATAAAAGGTGTTTGAAGCCTGGCCACTGACTGTGGGTATTGCAAAGTTGTGCTCTCTCCCCCTAGTACTATGATTGCTTTGGTTCCCAGCATTGACAAAATTGGCAGCAAGATATTCTGGACACTGTGAGCAATTTTATAAACTTGATTTAACTTCAGTTGTTTTACTCTGTCTTCAACATTCAACATATCCGATTGTTATAATTCACCGTGGCCTACATGCTCTCTTGGGCCCAGGTCCAGGATGAATCTTACCGTTTTGTTCTGGGGGATTTGCAGTCTATCTTTCAGTTTTTTTTTTTGTCAAGGCAGAGTACCATGAAGAGCAAGCATAGTCCATATGACATTGTATAAGTGATAGACATAGGGTCCTGCGAGCCTCAGTAGGTAGACATGTGCTTGTCTGTAGAGGAACTTCAGTCTGGCATTCGCTTTCTTTATTACACTGTTCCCTATCAATTCTCCTGACATGCAGAGTCAAAGGGGATTCCCAGATATTTTACTGAGGAAACTGAAGTGATGGGTTCTCAATTACATCAGACATTAAAATTATTTACCCTTCTCAGTTCATGTTTCGTGCCAAAGAGTATGGCTTCCGTTTTCCCGAGGTGTAACGATATTTTGTTGTCTACTAACCATTTGCTGCAGGACTCGAATTTCAGCGTTATTACAATAGCTATATCTTGTGGGTCTTTACCTGACACTAACAGGGCACTGTCATCCGCATACAGTAGGAATATGCACATAACATAGGAATAATAAAGGACCCAGAATACTACCTTGAGGAACTCCACATGTTATCGGCAGGGGTTCTGATTCTGTTTTGTTGATTTTGACAATTTGTTTCCTGTTGCTAACATAGGACTTAAACTAGTCTACGGAACCTATGCTGATAGCTTGAAGTTTCTTACATAATATATTGTGGTTTACAGTATCGAAGGCCTTTTGCAAGTCTAAAGTTACCATTCCTATGAGGTTCCCTATCGACATTTCATTTATCAAGTAATCCACCAGGTGTTGAGTAAGATCTCCTAAACCCTGATTGGTAACTATGAAGAATGTTGTTGTCATTAAGATACTTAACTACTTGACAGTACACCGCCCTCTCTAGAATTTTGGATATTACACTGAGTATACTAACAGGCCTATAGTTGCTGACATCAGACCTACTATTTTTCTTGAAGATATTAGTAACTCTGGCCTCCTTGAACCCCTCCTGTACGGTACTAGTGGTGATGGACGAATTTATTATGTAAGCAATGGGGATTGTCAGTTAAGAGGCACCATCTTTTAGGAACTTAGACGGGATGTTATCTGGGCCGGTGCTCTTAGTTGGGTTTAACCTGCTTAGTTCTTTTTGCACGAAGTCATGAGATACACTTACTAGTTGACAACTGTTTGGGGTCACCCCTTTATTGGTATAGTATAGTATAGTGTAAATTACCTAGGATAACGCAAAAAAAGGTCAGGTTTGCGTATATCACATTGCTAGTGGCTTTCTTTTGTGCTTAACAATATTTTATTACATGTAAACCACATTACCTGTATACTACAGAAAAAAAATCTTTTCCACAGTGGCCTTGAGGGCTCCGATTTTATGGACACGTTATGCAGGTTTAACCAATTAAGTTTGTGGAAATTTATTGGGACCAAAAATTCCACCTTCGGGTTCGTATATAAATATCGGTGTCGTGGTCACAAGTAGACTTCACTCATCCGTAATTACACCCAACAATATTACAAGGTAGCTGCGATGATCAGTGTGCAAACTGATAGATTTACGTCTTAAGATGATTTAGGTAGGCTTATATTGTTAGCAAATAATATAAGAATTAATAATGTAGCCTTAGACATCAATATTATGTTATATTAGGTAAGGAGATTAAGTATATTGTGGTAACTAGTATCTCTTGGGACAAGCAAGGAAAGCTGGGAGTTTGCGGTACGCCGCTGCTCCCTTCTGGTTTCAGCTGCCGTGGTGGTAACATCTCTTAGGAACTCTCAGCTCGAGTATCCTGATCCTGCGGTCCGGGCCATGACCAGGCCTCGCAGTGGATCAGGGCCTGATCAACCAGGCTATTACTGCTGGCGGCACGCAAATCGACAACCTGGCCTGTCAGGTACTGACTTTAGGTTTCTGTTCAGCTCCCTCTTGAAAACAGCCAGGGGTCTATTGGTAATCCTCCTTATGTATGCTGGGAGGCAGTTGAACAGTCTTAGGCCCCTGAAACTTAGAAATGAGACAGGAAAACACGCACCAATAGGGAATACATTAGGGAACACAGTCACAAAAAAAGGCAAACACAAACCAGACCTATGCAAATATTATGAATTTGGTATCTGCAGGCATGGAATTTCTGGGAAAACAGATGGGACATGCAACTTTTACCACCCCAGAAAATGTCGTGCCCATATGACAACTGGAAAATGCAACCTCCCTTTCTGTAAGCTTTTCCACCCTGAAATGTGTCACTCATCAGTTCAGGAAAGACAGTGCTATAACCTATATTGCCAGGCACACCACCTAAATGGTACAAGACGACACAGAACATCCAGACCATGGGAAAACCTGGGTAGCTAAAGCCACTCCTGGTCATCGTGGTTGTATACAAGCCTCCGGATGCAACGTCCCAACAATTCCAGGAACAGCTTCTGAAAATTGACCACTGTCTGAAAACCTTCCAGCTCCTGTCCCCAACATCTTGCTCCTGGGGGACTTCAACCTAAGGCACCTAAAATGGAGGAATATTGCAAATAATGTGGTAGCAGAGATAACACCAGGAGGCAGCTCAGATGAAAACTCGCACACACACGAGCTTTTAAATCTCTGCACCAAATTCACCTTAAACCAGCAAATAATAGAACCTACAAGATTGGAGAATATGCTGGACCTCATCTTCACTAACAATGATGATCTGATACGAAATGTCATTATATCAAAAACAATATACTCAGATCACAATATAATAGAGGACCAGACATGTATGAGGGGGGTCCCAGACCGACAAAATGTGATCAGTCGCGATGAAGCATTCACCAAATTCAACTTCAGTAACAAAAGCATAAGGTGGGACCAAGTAAACCAAGTCCTAAATGATATAAACTGGGAAGATAGCCTAAGCATCTCAGATCCTAACCTATGTCTAGAACAAATTAACTCTGTGGCACTTGAGGTTTGTTCAAGACAAATTCTCTTAAGGAAAAGGAGGAGAAGATGTAAACTAGAAAGAGAAAGGCGCTCCCTATACAGGCGAAGGCAAAGAATAACAGAGCGGCTACAAGAGGCCAATATATCTGAAATACGTAGGGAGACACTGGTCAGAGAAATAGCAAACATCGAACTAAAACTAAAGGAATCTTACAGAAATCAAGAAACGCGGGAAGAACTAAAAGCTATAAATGAAATTGAAAGCAACCCAAAGTATTTCTTTTCTTATGCCAAATCAAAGTCGAGAACAACATCCAGCATTGGGCTCCTACTTTAACGGGAGAGGTCCTACACAGATGACAGCAAGGAAATGAGTGAGATACTAAAGTCCCAGTATGACTCAATTTTTAGCGAACCGCTAACCAGACTGAAAGTCGAAAACCTAAATGAACTTGATGGACGCAAACCTATCTGACATTATCCTGACGCCAAATGACTTCGAAGAGGCGATAAATGACATGCCCATGCACTCCGCCCCAGGCCCAGACTCATGGAACTCCGTGTTCATCAAGAACTGCAAGAAACCCCTATCACGTGCTTTTAACATCCTATTGAGAGGGAGCATGGACAATGGGGTCGTCCCGCAGTTGCTAAAAACAACAGACATAGCCCCACTCCACAAAGGGGGCAGTAAAGCATTTGTCAAAGAACTCCAGACCAATAGCGCTAACATCCCATATCATAAAAATCTTTGAAAGGGTTCTAAGAAGCAAGATTGCCACTCATCTAGATACCCATCAATTACACAACCCAGGGCAGCATGGGTTTAGAGCAGGTCGCTCCTGTCTGTCCCAACTACTCGACCACTACGACAAGGTCCTGGATGCTCTAGAAGACACGCAGAATGCAGATGTTATATACACAGACTTTGCAAAAGCCTTTGACAAGTGTGACCATGGTGTAATTGCACATAAAATGCGTGATAAAGGAATAACAGGAAAAGTTGGCAGATGGATCTATAATTTTCTAACAAATAGAACACAAAGAGTAGTAGTGAACAGAGTAAAGTCTGAGGCGGCTACGGTGAAAAGCTCTGTTCCACAAGGCACAGTACTCGCTCCCATCTTGTTCCTCATCCTCATATCGGACATAGACAGGGATATAAACCACAGTGCCGTGTCTTCCTTTGCAGATGACACCCGAATCTGCATGACAGTGTCCACCGTTGAAGACACTGCAAGACTCCAAGGAGACATCAACCAAATCTTTAAATGGGCTGCAGAACACAATATGAAGTTCAATGATGAGAAATTTCAATTACTCCGATATGGAAAACGTGAAGAAATTAAAATTCATCGGAGTATAAAACAAACTCCAACCACACAATAGAGCGAAAAACTAATGTCAAAGACCTGGGAGTGATCATGTCAGAGGATCTCACCTTCAAGGACCATAACACTGTAGCAATCGCATCTGCTAGAAAAATGACAGGATGGATAATGAGAACCTTCAAAACCAGGGATGCCAAGCCCATGATGACACTTTTCAGGTAGCTTGTTCTATCTAGGCTGGAATATTGCTGCACACTAACTGCACCTTTCAAGACAGGTGAAATTGCTGAACTAGAAAATGTGCAGAGATACATTATTATATACACTTGGAAAATCCTAGAGGGATTAGTACCAAACTTGCACACGAGAGTCACTTCCTACGAAAGCAAAAGACTCGGCAGACGATGCAACATCCCCCCAATGAAAAGCAGGGGTGCCACTAGCACGTTGAGAGACAACACAATTAGTGTCAGGGGCCCAAGACTGTTCAACTGCCTCCCAGCGTACTTAAGGGGGATTACCAATAGACCCCTGGCTGTCTTCAAGCAGGCACTGGACAGGCACCTAAAGTCAGTGCCTGACCAGCCGGGCTGTGGTTCGTACGTCGGCTTGCGTGCGGCCAGCAGTAACAGCCTGGTTGATCAGGCTCTGATTCAACATGAGGCCTGGTCATAGACCGGGACGCGGGGGCGTTGACCCCCGGAACTCTCTCCAGGTAAACTCCAGGTAATACACACACACACACACACACATACATACACATACACTGTTCCCCACCTGAGGTAGGACGGACACAGGTGGTCGTAAAGGTGTGACCTAAGGTACAAATGCTAAAGAAGTCACTTGGGACTGTCCATGCTAATAGAGATACGTCAATAAAAGCAAGTTTTAAAAGGCAATATAATCGTTAGTGAATAAAAAGTTTTTTGTCAACGAGATATATCGTTTTGAGTTGAGAAGTTGACGTTTCTTACTGTGTGCGTTGAGAAGTCGACGTTTCTTGCTGTGTGGGTTGGGAAGTCGACGTTTTTTGTTGTGCAAGTTAAGACAGGAGTGAAGGAACAGGCAGGAGTGAAGGAATAGACAGGAGTGAAGGGGTAGACAGGAGTGAAGGAGCTGGTAAGAGTGAAAGAGAAAGTCAAGTGGAGCAGGAAGTACAAGAGAGGCAGGAAACAGAGACTAACAGTGATGGAGTGAGCATTACAATGAACCAGGGTAACGAGTGGGGTTACCTCACCAAGTATTCTTCATGGTTAAGATACATTGTACAAGCATTGTGTCAGTCATGTGGCCAACGTGTATATGTTCTCTGATCCTTGTGTTCAGGTTCCTGTAAGTTACACCTGGTGGATCAGGGCCTGATCAACCAGGCTGTTACTGTTGGCCGCACGCAAACTGGCGTACGAACCACAGCCCGGCTGGTCAGGTACTGACTTTAGGTGCCTGTCCAGTGCCTTCTTGAAGACAACCAGGGGTCTATTGGTAATCCCCCTTATGTATGCTGGGAGGCAGTTGAACAGTCTTGGGCCCCTGACACTTATTGTGTTTGTCTCTCAGTGTACTCGTGGCGCCCCTGCTTTTCATTGGGGAAATGTTGCATCTCCTGCCGAGTCTTGTGCTTTCATAGGGAGTGATTTTCGTATGCAAGTTTGATACCAATCCCTCTCGGATTCTCCAAGTGTATATTTTTGGGTTAAATATTTTTAACTAAGTCTGCATTGGTACTAGGGCTTATGCTAGCTATTCTGATGTTGGCTTTGGTAGGTCACTGCAAGTATTGTTAACAGGTAGGATTGTGCAACTGCTGGGGTTGTTGTCTTGTCTGGAGTTGTGTAAAATCTTCTCAGAGATTCTTTATAACAACAACAACATCAATAATCTTTATTTCTACAAAGTTCATCATACAAATGATATAGTTAGTGTTAGTTAAGATTATAGACATGCTTTATAGAAAGTCGCAGGTTATGCACAGCAGTCGGTGATGAAGGGTAGAAATAAATGTTGATGTAGTGGCGCTCATTCTCCAGCAAGACAAGTGAAGAACAATTACCAAGAGCTCTCACGAAGAATACAACACTGATCACACATTTTGTTTTATTATTGTGATGGGATAAAAGTGTGGTAGGCCGTTTTTGTCACTCCCTAACATAAACCCCGTAACAGCTACTGGGTTTATGGTAAACCTTAAAATCTGCTTCATCACCATTTTTGCATATCATGACGTCCTGAAAAGGAATCGGTAATCTTTTTCTATGGTAATCTATGGTAAATTTCATTGGAGGTTCCACGGTACTCATGATAAGCAGATTGAGGGTGTTGAGGCGTCTCAGAGCAATGACTGAGATATCGTCACTGTTTCTCAACCGTATTACATCTTTTGTAATGCAATCAATCGCAGACAGACAATCGCAGACAGACAATCGCAGACAGACGGCAGCCTTTCTCGGAGAGAGAGGCTGGGGCAGGTGACAAACCCACACTGCGCTACTCTGAGAAAACTTCCCCTCACTCCTTCAGTTACTGCCTTGCAACATTGCATAGCTCCTGATGATACACTGAGAAGTGTGAAAGTACTTGAGCTAAAGATTTCCACCCCCCCGTGGCTTGTCTTTCATCTCTCGTATTAATTGTTAATCTCTCCTCATCCAAATTCAATGTATTCACTGGTGAGCTCATGGCCAGGCCAGAGGAATGTTTATACAAGGAGTCCTCGTAAGTGAAGTAATTATACGAAGGTTGAGAACATCGAGAATCTCTAACTGTAGAAGTTCAATGGCTTGTGTAATAAGTACCTTTGTGATGAGCGATGCTGCTGAGTTATATGTTTATTATTCGTTTTTTCTTGATCCTGTTGATGAGGTCCCCAGAGTGCGCTGTGCTGATGCTTCCTAGGAGCTGTGAGAGGTGTTTTCCCAGACCTGCTACAGTAGTTGATGTGGGGGCACTACCATTGCCTGAATGAGCTTTGTGTATCTGGGGCAAACAGTACAAGTGTGTAGGCTTGGCTGAAAGAGAATCATATGTAGAATACGTTTGCCTAGTTCAGTTGTCTAAGGACACATCACATATCACGTAGGAAAGGTTTGGTTTGTTGTTCGTAAATAGTTGTATGGATAAGTTCACACGTTTCTCTGTCTTCCAACAAACTGTCCATCTTCTGTTTGCAATCCCTGAAGTTCATAATAATAACTCCTTCCACCTTCTCTAGTCTGGAATTTACTGCCATTTAATATGTACTTTTTAGAGGTGAAAGTGTTTAAGCTCATTTTCCTTTTGTGAATTCCAGGAGAGAAATTTAATCCCAGGTATAGTGTCTTTGTTCTGTGAGAGACAGCATACGAGAGATGATTATTTTCGTGTCTCAGGCAGATCAGAAAGAATCAGCGTTACATATCTGTTGTATCCTGTCCACCACATAACAAGAAGCACTTAACCTGGGGCTAAAATAAATACATATACCGTACATACAATACTTTGAATGTTAAGTCCGTAGGATTAACATCAAGTTTGTAAAGTTATATACACCCTAGATCACAACTCTGGTGTGCCTTGGTTTCTGATGCCGGGTAGAGGCTGTCATCGCATCTTCAGGTGTGATCTGTAAAAAAAAAAAATTACGGGGTGGCCCGGAAAGCCAACAGTCTCGGTCGGTTGACTAATAGCTCCACTGAGAGGGTCATCACATGACTTAAAACAGCGCGTGCAACGTGTGAGTTTTCTTTACGATGTTTGTATGTGTCTCTCTTCCTGTTTGACAGCCTTGTATGGCTTCCTGTAATGGTGGTGTGGGAGTGGCTTCTCTCCTCGTGTTTACCTCTATCCCTGGCGCCTTCACCACCCACTACACCTTCCTAACTCACTGCTTTATTATTATTATTATTATTATTATTAAAGTTTTAAACCTGTGTTGGTCATTCAGGAAAAAGAGTAGCAGAGGTTCAATCCCCTTCCGGGAGACGCGGATGCGACTGTCTTACTGTGACAGGTGGTGAAGCTATAGCTCACAAACCAAAGGATCTAGGTTCGAAATCTGAGCGAGCCGAGACGCATGAGCAAGTGTCTCTTCACCTGCTTCCCATGGCAACTAGGTGTTAGTTATGTGTTGTGAGCAGTAACCTGGGAAGAGGACGTAACAGATCGGAAGCAAACCAGTCTTGAAAGTAGCAACCCTCCGATCAGTAAGTTAAGAACTATTGTTGAGGTTCTTCTCTTGTTATATTCTACTGTTATATCAAGAGTCAATTGTTAGCTTCTCCATGCCTCGCTTTCTCTCACCCTCCTCGATCTCTAACCACGTCCTCTCAACCCCCACGCCCTCTCACCCCTCACGCCCTCCACCATCACGCCCTCACAGCCTTGGAAAGGATGAGCAAGAATTACAGAGGCTGTAATTTATGGGGTGATTTCTTGGGAAATCGTAGAGTGTATACACGTGTGTGTGGGGGGAGGGGGTGGGGGTAAAATAGATGATGTCTGGAATAATCGTAGAGCGCGTGAATGAGAAACAAGAGTCCTCCCATCCCTAGACACTGGGGTCAGATACAGTAAGTTTATTCAGGTATACACAAATACAGTTCTACAGATTATCATACATAGCAGCATATGTGTAAAGAACCTAGGATAACCCAAAAAAGTCAGACAGTGACTTATTTCCAGTGGATATTGCTGTAATAATTCAAGAAGAGTATGGTTCATGGTGTTCAGTCTGGGTGTGGCAGGGCCAGTGCAAGTATGAATTTATAATGGTAGTTAGTGGGAGAACACGTGTGTGTACTCACCTAATTGTGGTTGCTCCATGAGCTTTATCATACCTCGTCTTAAAGCTATGTATGGTTCCTGCCTCCACTACATCACTTGCTAGACTATTCCACTTCCTGTCTACTCCGTGTGTGTGTGTGTGTGTGTGTGTGTGAGCTCCGGACAACTAGCGCCTTTCTGTCGTCGGACCGGTAACAGAGTGCGGCAAATATGCGTGTGAACCCGTAAAGTACATATACACATTTCAAAAAACACATCAAGGGAATATCAGTGAACTCTGAAGAGAACATTAGAATATAATGTTCAGTGTAGAACAGTGGCGTGTTTCAGCCAGCGTGTTCCCATAACAGTTAGTGGGGAGCTTAGGGTCAACGCACACCGTAATTGTTTGTGATGAAAAGTGAATGTAGAATGGAGAGAGAAAGTCACTAAGATCAATGATCAGCACACAATTCCAAGAGTGGGGAGAAAAAAAAAGTACGAGAAAGCAAGAGAAAATTAGGATAAATAAGTCTCAGAGGGGAAACTGTGGCGATAGGCCTAAGTGTTTCCACACAGTGTTTTTTGTATTATCGTTATAAAGTGAGCATTTGTTTACTGAAATATACCGCGAGAAAGTATCTACGAAGTGAGATACACAAAGTGGAAGAATCTAGAAAATTGAATCTAGAAGCAAAGGTCAGAGAGAGGCATGAAGTGCCTCATAAACCTACAGTAATAATAATAATAATAATCTTTATTTTCTACAAGTACATGATACAAAGTATACAGACCTACGTGACATACTAAATAGAAAGCTCCTGGTTATGAACCATATTTCGGGCAACCTAGGTTCATTTTGTCCCCAGGATGCGACCCACACCGGTCGACTAACACCCAGTTACCTTCTTACTGCTAGGTGAACAGGGTCAATGTTTCCAGCAGTACCGGGTAGCGCTGAGTGAGCTTCAGCTCCATGGAGCTGAAGCTCTTCTCCAGGGACTGACCACCTCAAATGCTTTTTCTCCAAGGTTAATGGACTGATTACATCATTTTTTTTCACTACTGCTGCTCCCTCTATATTTGACTGAAGAAGCCTGCTGTGTAGGCGAAACGTTTCATCAATAAAGATACCCAACTGTTGCACATGTGCCTTAATCTTCAACCTGTGGGTATTATATACCTCTACTCCCTCTCTTGTCCCGTCCCTGTCTGCTGGCCTATATATACTCCCTCCTTCTCTCCTTTTTGTTAGTGTGACTTTGTAAATGGTCTAAGTCGGTCCGAAACATCTCCTATGTGTGGGTTATTTGTGTATTTTATACCATTTTCAGTATTAGAGGAACATACCGGGATCCAGGGACTAGGCTACGAAGTTTTGGTAGACAAGTTACAATGGTAATGAAATATTTATATACTTGTAGTTGGTTACAGTCGTAATGAGTTGTTTATGTTGACTTCATTTAGTCACAAAAACAGTTAGCATCGTAGCCTTCAAGATTCTGTGGGGGCTCTGGTGGTCTGGTGGCTAAAGCTCTCGCTTCACACGGCGAGGGCCTGGGTTCGATTCCCAGCCAGGGCAGAAACATTGGGCGTGTTTCTTTACACCTGTTGTCTATGTTCCCCATCAGTAAAATGGGTACCTGGGTGTTAGTCGACTGGTGTGAGTCGCATCCTAGGACACTGACCTAATCTGCCCGAAATGCTCAGCATAACAAGGGACTTTCTATATAGTAGTATGTCACTGATGTCAGCTAGGCCTGTATACCATGTACATGTACTTGTAGTAAATAAAGATATAAAAAAAAAAAAAAAAAAACAGCACTGACCTGGTAGTTCTAGGACTAACCTGGTCTTTGTAGGACTGACCTGGTCGTTCTAGGACTAACCTGTCTTTGTAAGACTGGCCTGGTCATCCTAGGACCAACCTGGTCTTTGTAAGACTGACCTAGTCGTTCTAGAACTGGCCTGTTCGTTTTATTCTAGGACTGACTTGATCGTTCTAGGACTGACTTGATAGTTCTAGGACTGCTTTGATCGTTCCACGGTTGACTTGCTGCACGTTCCAACCTCATCCCCCACCTTCAAATTGTTTACAGAGGAACTAGTGTGACACCTGCCTCACTATGTGCTGGAATGTGACAACCTTCACTATCCCAGAGGACCCTCATATATACTGAAGAAATAGCAAAGTGTGTCATCCACAGTGACATATTACTTTAGCTTTTAAGAAGCCAACAACAAGTTCAAGTTGAAAAAAAATAGATTTAGAAAAGATATAGGCAATCATTGGTTTGGTAATAGAGTTGTGGATGAGTGGAACAATTTACCGAATAGCATCATTGAAGCTAAAACCTTGTGTAGCTTTAAAACTAGGTTATATAAGTGGATGTGAGTTGGACATGCCTAGCATGGGCCAGTAGGCTTACAGCAGTGCTCTGTCTTATGTTTCTTAACACCCACAAGGCAACACAGTCTCAATATTTTGTATTTTTCGACCTGCAACTGAGACCTCAAGGCGGGAATTCGACAAGTAGATGAACAAGACACATGAACAACACTCAAGGTATCTTTACACAGTGGTAGCGCTTTTATCAGTCCTACACGTAGTAAAGAGTGGAAGAGGTGAAGAGGGTGTGTGAGGTAGCCAGTCCCTCAGTCACAACAATGACATCCAAGTGTTGCACAAGTGTCAACTTGCAACATGTTGTTTCTTTCTCAACGTGGGTAGTTACGTCTCACTCACAAGTGTTCATTACACAGTAATGCAGATGAACGGTTCACAGAACCAACAAGTTGATAAATTAGACACATATGCAACACTTGGGTATCTTTACTGAGGAAACGTTTCGCCACACAGTAACTTCATCAGTCCAATACAGAGAAGAATGATAACTTAGACACATGTGCAACACATGGGTAATCAGTCCATCAATCTTTTCAAGATTGATGGACTGATTACATCGACTCAAGGCTGAGGGACTGACTACTTCAAACTACTCCTGTTCTTCAAGATTCAACTTTGTATGGACTGATGAAGCCACTGTGTGGCGAAACGTTTCCTCAATAAAGATACCCAAGTGTTGCACATGTGTCTAATTTATCAACTTGTCGGTTCTCTGAACCATTTATCTACAAAGAATAGTGAAGATCAGGAGATTTAGGTAATCAGTCCCTTAGCCTGGAGTGAGTCGAGGGACACTTCAGAAGTATCTGAAGTGTTTGAACTCCAGACACTCCAGATACTTCCAGACGTTCTTATACGTTTTCCAGACGTTCTTATACGTCTTCCAGATACTTCCAGGCGTTCTTATACGTCTTCCAGATACTTCCAGACGTTCTTATAAGTCTTCCAGATACTTAGATGTTCTTATACGTCTTACAAATACTTCCAGACGTTCTTATAAGTCTCCAGATACTTCCAGACCTTCTTATACGTCTTTCAGATACTTTCAGACGTTCTTATAAGTTTTCCAGATACTTTCAAATGTTTTTATATGTCTTCCAAATACTTCCAGACGTTTTTATACGTCTTCCAGATACTTCCAGACGTTCTTATACGTCTTCCAGATACCTTCACACGTTAGAATTAGGTGGCATTTTTGAATGTTTGAAGTTCCACCACTGAGGTTATCTGAGCCGTTCCAGGATGCTGGGAATGGGTTCAACAACTTTGGTTATAGGGTACGTGAAAATGTCAGTTGTTCAAAAAATCTGACCTTAGTTGCCTTTCACCAGTGTTGAAAATTTGAAGACGATCGGGTGAGGCATTTTCGTGTTATGAGCGAAATAATGAGAGAAAAACTGGAGGAAGAATAACAAGAGGACAAAAAGAAATCAGTTCGGGAAACCGCTTAAAAGTCCTTTTTTTGGGGTAGCTTATGTCAACGTTTCGCCCACTCTGGGGGCCTCAGCACTGACTGGATCATGCTGCTGTGTGGTCGAGATGTCGTGGGTAATAAATGCATCTAAATACCGCTTACTTCATTCTTCGGGTATTTACGAATTAATCCAGCAACTATATTCTAAAGTGTGATAACTTAGAGGGAGCGAAGACAAATTATTTTAAGGCTTTGACGTAGAGTGTGAGCAAGTGACATTTATGAAGGTGTTCAGGGACCCTGGAGACGGATAGTACAGTGCCTTCACTCTGAAGGATGGATGTTGTAGTCCTGGAGGAGGGAAGTACAGTGCCTTCACTCTGAAGGATGGATGTTGTAGTCCTGGAGGAGGGAAGTACAGTGCCTTCACTCTGAAGGATGGATGTTGTAGTCCTGGAGGAGGGAAGTACAGTGCCTTCACTCTGAAGGATGGATGTTGTAGTCCTGGAGGAGGGAAGTACAGTGCCTTCACTCTGAAGGATGGATGAGGATATTGTAGTCCTAGATGTAATCTCATAACCCATTGTAATTCTTTGTATCATGTCCAAATAAACTATTACTATTACTAGAGGTGGGAAGTACAGTGCCTCCACTCTGAAGGATGTGGATGCTGTAGTTCTAGAGATGGGAAGTACAGTGCCTCCACCCTGAAGGATGTGGATGCTGTAGTTCTAGAGATGGGAAGTACAGTGCCTCCACTCTGAAGGATGTTGATGCTGTAGTTCTAGAGATGGGAAGTACAGTGCCTCCACCCTGAAGGATGTTGATGCTGTAGTTCTAGAGATGGGAAGTACAGTGCCTCCACCCTGAAGGATGTGGATGCTGTAGTTCTAGAGATGGGAAGTACAGTGCCTCCACCCTGAAGGATGTGGATGCTGTAGTTCTAGAGATGGGAAGTACAGTGCCTCCACCCTGAAGGATGGATGGGAATGGTGCAGTCTAGAGACTCATTTAAATAATTTCATCAGCTCATTTCTGAGAAGACAACTGTAGAAAGAGTCATGGTAAATAATTTTCTCTTTCAGGTCAGCCAACATCGCTGGAAAATGACCAGTATAGCAATCTGTGTGTGTCTGTTATCCAGCAAACACGCCTTCTCAAATACAACCACAAATATTTGACCAACCTATTTTTGTGCTACTCAAGAAATAGGTTTAATAACCTTTTTACTCATGTACAAGTCGACTTTTGCTACCACATGAATCACTACTACTACTACTACTACTAGTATTACAAATACTACTACTACTACAAATAAATACTACTACTACTACTACTACTACTACTACTACTACTACAAATACTGCACCTCACTCGAAGCCTAATTACCTCATCTTTTGTATATAGTTCTACTGTCTTTAAATAATGTCCTAGAATTTGTATTGATAAAGCCACTGGATGGCGAAACGTCTACAATAAGTTAAGACACATGTTGCACATGTGTCTTAACTTTCACCTATATATACCCTATGTGTCCATGTATTGTTTGTAACGGCTTGACAAAGCTCCTGGCGAGCGAAACGTTGCCACAATAAAATGTCACATTAGTTGCACTTGTGTCCTTTTACTTAATATATTGTCAGTAATTCTACCAACATTAATACAACTATAATTTTGTAGTAAGTAACCTTGACATGTAGAGATAATGAGAGTTTCTAATTTTTGTTGATGCTATGATTTGTGGGTCGGAGAAGTGTAATAACGTGAGATACCAGGCCTGGATGAAAGTCTACTTCCTCTCTCGGTAATGTTTCTACTGATGGCCTTGGTATGCTACGCTAGAGGCAGCAAAGGCAGTGAAGCATGATGGTGTACACTGGTAATGTTACCAGCTACACTAGAGGCAGCAGAGATATGATAGTGTACACTGGTAATGTTACCAGCTATACTAGAGGCAGCATATATATGATAGTGTACACTGGTAATGTTACTAGCTATACTAGAGGCAGCAGAGATATGATAGTGTACACTGGTAATGTTACTAGCTATACTAGAGGCAGCAGATATATGATAGTGTACACTGGTAATGTTACTAGCTATACTAGAGGCAGCAGAGATATGATAGTGTACACTGGTAATGTTACCAGCTATACTAGAGACAGCAGAGATATGATAGTGTACACTGGTAATGTTACCAGCTATACTAGAGGCAGCAGAGATATGATAGTGTACACTGGTAATGTTACTAGCTATACTAGAGACAGCAGAGATATGATAGTGTACACTGGTAATGTTACCAGCTATACTAGAGGCAGCATAAATATGATAGTGTACACTGGTAATGTTACCAGCTATACTAGAGGCAGCAGAGATATGATAGTGTACACTGGTAATGTTACTAGCTATACTAGAGGCAGCAGAGATATGATAATGTACATTGGTAATGTTACTAGAGGCAGTGAGACATGGTGAACACTGGTTATGTTACCAGCTATACTAGAGGCAGTAGAGGCAGTGAGGCATGATAGTTTACACTGGTTATGTTACCAGCTATACTAGAGGCAGCAGAGGCAGTGAGGCATGATAGTGGACACTGGTTATATTACCAAATATACTAAAGGCAGAAGAGGCAGTGAGGCATGATAGTGTACACTGGTTATGTTACCAGCTATACTAGAGGCAGCAGAGGCATGATAGTGTACACTGGTTATGTTACCAGCTATACTAGAGGCAGCAGAGGCAGTGAGGCATGATAGTGTACACTGGTTATGTTACCAGCTATACTAGAGGCAGCAGAGGCAGTGAGGCATGATAGTGTACACTGGTTATGTTACCAGCTATACTAGAGGCAGCAGAGGCAGTGAGGCACGATAGTGTACACTGGTTATGTTACCAGCTATACTAGAGGCAGCAGATATATGATAGTGTACACTGGTTATGTTACCAGCTATACTAGAGGCAGCAGAGGCAGTGAGGCATAATAGTGTACACTGGTTATGTTACCAGCTATACTAGAGGCAGCAGAGGCAGTGAGGCATGATAGTGTACACTGGTTATGTTACCAGCTATACTAGAGGCAGCAGAGGCAGTGAGGCATGATAGTGTACACTGGTTATGTTGATAAGACACATGGGCAACAGTTAGGTATCTTTATTCCGAAATGTTTCGCCTACACAGTAGACCTCTTCAGTCAAATACAGAGGCAACAGCAGAAACAGTAGAGATGTAAAGACGATGTCATCAGTCCATCACCCTTGAAAACGTAGTTTTGAGGTGGTCAGTCCCTCAGCCTGGAGAAGACTTCTGCTCCACGACTCTTGCACCTTGAAGACCAGTATTGGAAAAACGTAAGCACAGTGTAGCACATTCATTACAAGAGACGTTTCGCCACGAGTGGCGAAACGAAGGCGCTGAGCTCTGCGTCAGCGTTGTGACCCCCCACATCTCGTAGCCTCCTACACACCTCCTCAGTGAATGCAACTTTTGCCCTGTCGGTTGACTTGATAAAGCTTTACATAGAGAGAAACGTTCTCCCAATAAAACCTACAAAATGTTTCTTTTCTTCACAGTCTTGAAAAAGTAAACATCGCGTTGTAATAATTTGAAATAATAATAATAATAATAATAATAATAATAATAATAATAATAATAATAGAAACAACAACAATAATAACAACAACAATAATAATAATAATAATAATAATAATAATAATAATAATAAAACAATAATAATAACAGCAACAACAACAATAATAATTAATAATTATAATAATTATTATTATCCCAGGATAATCCCAAAACTAAGCCAGCAGTGTGGCTTATTTCCTTAAGATGCCACTCATAACTAAGATGTTCCGAGGCTAGATTGGTAGCACACTCGCCTCAAACACTGAGTGTCCGTGGTTCAATCCCCGGAACGGGTGGAAACGTTGGGCTTCTTTCCATACCTCTGCTGTTCCTGTTCACCTAGCAGTAAGTAGGTACCTGGGTGTTAAGTCACCTTATACAGCAGGTGTAAATAGGTAACTAACACTCGGGTACCTACTTAATGTTAGGTGAACAGGGGTAGCAGGTGTAAGGTAACCAACACCCAGGCACCTACTTGTTGTTGTGTGAGCAGGGCCAGCGGGTATAAACAGCTGTGCCCCAAAAATCACTCCCTACGAGATTCTCGGCAGACGGTACAGAATTCTCCCAATAAGTATAAGGGGGCCAAGACTCTTTAACACCCTTTGTGCATAAGGGATATTCCTGACAGCTCTTTAGCAGTCTTCACTAGGGAGCTTGGTAAGTTCCTGCGTGTGGCTCACACCAACAGTCTGACTGATCATGCTATCTCCCAGTATACCTGGTGTGGGATAGTGCCTTAGAGATGATGACTACTCCAGGATTCGACTACAGACCGACAAGAGAGAGAGTTCCAGCATCCGGGATGTTCCATGTCTTTAATTTCCAGGTGGTAAGATGCGTTAGTTTCATTTGGAACGGAACACCGCATTAGCTCATTTGGAACGGAGCACTATAACATTAGTTCCATCTAGAACGGAAGTCACATTAGTTGCATCTGGAACGGAACATAATAACAACAGTGCACTGAAAACTTCACACTAGCGAGGTTCATGATCTGCAGAACTCAAAGTAGTCTGAGGGAATGTTATTGTGTGTTGAGTCTTGTGGTGTTGTGTTAGACACTGCCTCATATACAACACCAGGGAGCTACTATTACCCTCCTCACAAATGAGCGTAACACGGAAACCTCTAATTGATTTGTACAATTTTCGTCTAATCTCTTAATAATTCTTGTCCATTTCCACGGGGAAAAGGCTGAGAATTCTTTCTCCGTAAGTCATGCGTGTCTTAAAAGGGGACTAAAAATGCCGAGAGCAAGGGGCTAGTAACCCCTTCTGTATAAATTACTAAAAGAACAAAATAAGAAAATTTTGAAGGTGAGATGTATGAATGTGCGTGGATGTGAAGACAGAAGCGATTGTTAATATGAATGAAAAGAAACTGGATGTCCTAGCTCAAAGTGAAAAGACCAGTTACAGTATATAGATTAAAATACTGGCAAAGATGGGATGTAAGAAGTGGGTGCTAGTGTTTATGTATCTGGAGGAAGAGCAGTGTAGAGGAGGGACAGAATATTTCGGGAGCTCTGTACTGAGTGTTTAGAGTTATGAACCAAGAGAGAAAATAAGTGTCGTTGGGAACTTAAATGCTAAAGTGAGAGAAACTGTTGTAGAGGACGTAGTAGGGGTGCCAGGGGTAAATGATAATGGGGGCTTGTAACTGAGTTATGTATAGAAAGAGGTTTGATAATTAGGCAATACCTAGTTAAAGAAAAAAGAGGATAAATATGCGTACGAGTTACGATATAATACGTGATGATAGCAGTTTGTTAGACTATGTATTAGTAGATAAAAAGTTGATGGGTAGACTTTTGGATGAGTGTGTTTAGAGGGACAACATATGTATCAGTTAAAGATGTAGATGGTATAAAAGGAGAAGTAGAGACCTCTACAGCATAATTGTCATCAAAGATTTATTAAGTTATACCATGAATTAAGGAAAGATCCTAGACTTCACGTTACGAAATAGACAAAGCAAATGCGATAGTAATTATGGACAAGGTAGATTATAGTGGAAAAATTAACGTTTTATTTAGTGCCTCTTAAGTCGCTTTTTACGACTCGCATGACTTACGGAGGAAAAATTCTACTCACTTACTCATAGAGATAAAATGAAACAGTACAAGAACAAGAAATTAGAAGGAAACTCAGGTATGTATACACATACATATACATGCACAGTCACATGTGTAGTGTATACTGGTGGATGTAGTAGCAGCAAGACGTACCTGTCATCTTATGTGTTAATGAGATGAAAAAGAAGAGACACCAGCAATCCTACCAGAGTATAAAACAATTACAAGTTTCCGTTTCACACTCATTTAGCAAGACGGTAATACCTCCCTGGTGTGTGTACTCACCTATATGTGGTTGCAGGGGTCGAGTCATAGCTCCTGGCCCCGCCTCTTCACTGATTGTGTGTGTGTGTGTGTTCTCACCTATATGTGGTTGCAGGGGTAGATTCACAGCTCCTGGATTCGCCTCTTCGCTAGTCGCTACTAGGTTCACTCTCTCTCCCGATTCCAAAAGCCTTATCGTACCTCTTCTTAAAGCTATGTATAGATCCTGTCTCCACTATATCACTCTCCAGAGTGTTCCACTTCCTGACAACTCTAAGACCGAAGAAATACTCCCTAACTTCCCTATGACTCATGTGAGTTTTAAACTTCCAGTTGTGGCCACTTGTTCTCATGTTCCATCTCTGAAACATTCTGGCCTTGTCCACCTTGTAAATTTTTCTCAGTATTTTATACGTCGTTATCATGTCCTTTTTATTTCTCCTGTCTTCCAGTATCATCAGGGTGAGTTCCCTTAACCTCTCCTCGTAGACATACCCCACAGTTCCAGGACTAGTCTTGTTGCAAACTTTTGTATTTTCTCCGATTTCTTTAAGTGTTTGACCAGGTGTGGGTTCCATACTGGTGCTGCATACTCCAATATGGAACAACTGACATACACGGTGTACAGTGTCATGAATGACTCTTTACTTAGATGTCGAAATGCTATTCTCAGGTTTGCCAGGCGCCCATATGCTGAAGCAGTTATTTGGTTGATGTGAGCCTCAGGGGATGTGCTCGGTATTATACTCACCCCAAGATCCTCTTCCTTGAGTGTGGTTTGCAACCTTTGACCTAATAGGCTGTACTCTGTCTGCGGTCTTCTTTGTCTTTCCCCAAGCTTCATAATTTTGCACTTTGTGGAGTTAAACTTAAGGAGCCATTTGTCAGACTAGGCTTGCAGCCTGTCCCGATCGCTGTGTAGTCCTACCTGAGACTCATCCGTTTGAATTCTCCACATTACTCTCACATCGTCTGCGAATAGGGACACCTCTGAATCTATCCCTTCCGTCATGTCATTCACATATGCTAGAAACAGCACCAGCCGTAGGGAGTGATCCTTGTGGAACCCCACTCGACACATGCACCCACTCTGACACTTCTTGTTTCCTTCTTGTCAGATAATCCCTGATCCATTGTAGTGCTTTTCCTGATATTCCTGCCTGCTCTTCTAGTCTTTATACCAGTTTCTTGTGCGGTAGTGAGTCGAAAGCCTTATCACAGTCCAAGAAAATGTAATCTACCTATCCTTCTCTCTCTCTCCTGTCTTACTTCTGTTACCTTGTCGTAGAACCCCAGTAGGTTTGTGACACAGGATTTCTCATCTGTGAAGCCGTGCTGGTTGTCATGTATGGGCCCGTTCCTTTCTAGGTGCTCCACCACTCTTCTGATAATTTTCTCCATGACTTTACACACATGTCAGTGACACTGGTCTATAGTTCAATGCTGCTTGTCTGTCTCCTTAAAAAATGGAACTACATTTGCTGTCTTTAACACATCTGGCAGTTGCCCTGTTACGATAGATTTGCTGAAGACTGTTGTTAGTGGCACACACACACTGAGTACAGTGCCTCTGCTCTCTCTCTCTCTCTCTCTCTCTCTCTCTCTCTCTCTCTCTCTCTCTCTCTCTCTCAGGACCCATGGAGAGATGTTATCTGCACCCACCGTCTTCGAGGTATCTAGTACACCTAGCACATTCTTCACCACACTACATACACCTCGGTTGTGTGTAGTGTGTCCAGCACTTCCTACTGCCTCGGTTTGCTGGAAGTCTTTCTGTCTCCACTATGAATACCTCCCTAAATATTTCCCCACATAATTCCTGGTCATTCCTTGTGAGCTCCCCTCCTTCCTTCCTCAGCCTGATTCCCTGGTCCTTAAATGTGTTCCTCCTGATGTGGCTGTACAACAGCTTTGGATGCTGTCATTCTCGTATCGCCGCTGGGCCTCCCTCCTTATCCATGCATATTCTCTGGCTCCTCGGCTCAGCTCCTTACTTTCCTGAGTCCTTTACCTTTTATATTTTTTCCATGTTCTAACATGGATATGTGTGTGTGTGTGTGTGTGTGTGTGTGTGTGTGTGACCACTACACGAGTGTCACACCAGTCATCATGAAGGTCACACCAAAGTGGTGAGAAAACAAGCATTTACAAAGTATAATTCACTTTTATAATAACAATATTTTACTTGTATAATGACTATAATTTAATTTTGAAAGCCGAATCTTACGCAAATATTAAGACATCATTATTTTTATTACTGGAGATAATGATGAGGTAGCAACTAAGAGAGAGAGAAAGAGTTAATGGAATTAATGTCACAGCTATTATTATAATCAGGGAGAAGCGCTAAACCCATATGGATTTAGGGCTTGAGGCGTGGGAGGCAATCAGGTTTGATTTATAGAGAGGACGGTAGCTCCAGTTCGGTGAATCAAGAGCGCTTCACCAGCATGAAGGGGCTAAGGACGGTACCAATAGCAACAATTATTTTTCTCTCATACGTCTCCCCTCCTCATTTTTGACATAATATATACACACAAATACTCAATATATCTATACATGTATTGTATACATGTACGCATATACTCACACACACATACACATTTCACATGTCCCATGTTCAAAATAGGAGATAAGACGCTATGTTGAAGAGATTAGTTATTAAAGTTGTGAAGAAGAAACCAAGGAGATAAATAAGAACTGGGTGAACCGCATCTTTCTTAACAGCAGGAAGTGGTTAACACAGTACCTCTCCTGAGGTCAATCCAGAAGCTGGATAAAGAGGCAGGAGCGAAGGAGAAAGTGCTCAAGTGGATCAAGGAGTGCCTGCCTCACAAGTGTAATATTCATGGAGGAAGAATCAGAATGGGTGAGAGCAACAAGTGGATGCCACAGTCTGACGCAAGTGAATCAAATGTGTCTATGTTTGTTGTTGATGTCAAGGTGACATGTGAGATGCAACATTGGTAGACGGTAGCTTGGTTAGGTTAGGTAAGGTTCGTCAGGAAACAGGTAGTTCGATCACTAGCGCATTCAGCTCACACACTGAGGTCTAGGGATCGATCCCCCGGTACGGCTGGAAAACATTAGGACGTGTTTCCGTAAGACACCTGCTGTCCATGTTCACCCATCAGTAAAAAGGGTATCTGGGTGTTAGTCGACTGGTGTGGGTCGCATCCTGGGAAAAACTGACCTAATTTGCCGGAAATGCTCTGCATAACAAGGGGCTTTCTATATAGTATGTCACTGATGTCAGCTAGACCTGTATACCTTGTACATGTACTTGTAGAAATAAAGATATTATAATTAATGTACTTCAGGGAGACCCGGGTGGGCTAAGAATTTGATCGGACAAATGCCTCGGAATTTAAGCAGAGTATAATGCAAGGTAGTGAGGCTTGGAAAAAAAAGAAAGGAGATTAGAAACAACCTAAGTGGATAAAAAGTGATCGGAAAAGAGGTACAAGAAGTTAGGAACACAATGGATCACCAAAGGAACAACACAGAGCGAATAACACTGGCAGGAAATGTTAAATTAGCATTCAGGAAGCTAAATACACAACCAGATGTGGTATAAATCTTGGTAACTGGTACCCACAAACTGTATTTTAAAAGACACGTGAGCAAACACTAGGACATATTTATTAGAAAACGTTTCGGTCCTGTGACCTTGATCACTTCTAACATACAGGGAGTAAAATGACAGTGTAGTGTATATATAAGCGGAGACTGAGGTGTGAGGGACATAGTGACTTGAAAAATGCCATGGGATGAGGACCTTGATGTATGTTAGAAATATGAGGACCTTGATGTGTGAAGTGATCAAGGTCCTGGGACCTTGATCACGTCTAACATACATAGGTTAAAATGACGGTATATATAGGCGGAGAGTGAGGTGTGAGTGACACATGGAGACATGAAAAATACCATATTGGAATGAGGAGAACAAGATATATTTCGGTCGCTGCGCAACCCGATATTTTTTTTTCCGTATTCCATAGCCTGGGTGGCCAGTGCCTTTATGCACACGACTGCAACTGTGCGGAGTGCGGCATAAGTTGATAATGCAGTTAAAGGCAATCAGAAAAGGCATTCACGAGGCATCATAAAGACCTTGATTCACGAAATCATAATAAGACGATTGCAAACAGTCCACGGTACTGGTGGGGACCGGCAAGTGAGTCGTTAAACTCCTGGCCAGTGCGTAAGCCACTTGACCAGCTGGCTACAACTAGGTACATTTATACACCATAGGGAGGTTGGTATCCTACCATGTGGTGGGACACCCTGCCAGGTCGTGGGACACCCTGCCAGGTCGTGGAACACCCTGCCAGAGCCAGGCCACTGTCCCACGGCATGACGTGGGACAGTCAGGCCACACTCCCACGTCATGACGTGAGACAGTCAGGCTACCACTCGCACGTTATGAGGTGGGTCAGTTCTTGCACTGGAAGGACTCAGGAGTGTGAATATTGGTGAGGGAGGATGGGGACATAATACAGGAACGAGGTGTTTGGAACGAAGGTTGAATGAGGGAGAAGGTTCTGCACTGAAAGTACTCAGCATTATTGTAGACGGTGCACGGTAGAATTGGTCTTCAGTTATTGCGTTAAGTAGCTTGGGAAGGGAGATTTGAGGCTTAGGAAAGGCGATTTGGGGCTTGGGAAGGGGTTTTTTGGGAGCTGAGAAGGTTGATTGGGTGCTTGGGAAGAAGGATTTGGGGCATGGAAAGGGGGATTTGGGGCTTGGGAAGGGATATTCGGGACTTGGGAAAGGAGATTGGGGGCTTGGTAATAGAGATTAGAGGCTTGGGAAGAGGGATTTGGGACTTAGAAAGGGAGATTGGGAGCTTGCGAATGGAGATTGGAGGCTTGGGAAGAGGGATTTGGGTCTTGGGAATGGAGACTGGGGGCTTGGCAAGAGGGATTTGGGGCATGAGAAGGTAGATTGGGAAGGTGGATTAGGAGGGTGGGTTAGGAAGGTGGGTTGGGAAGGTGGATTAGGAAGGTGGGTTGGGAAGGTGGATTAGGAAGGTGGGTTGGGAAGGTGGGTTGGGAAGGTGAATTAGGAAGGTGGCCTGAGTGAAGGCTTAGTGTGGTGTGACTCTGGAAGCTGAGATTCTTCACCTGGTATCTCATTCCCTCTTTCTTCTTCCTGTCTTTCTTCGTGTATTATTCTTTATCTCAGCTGTTCTCTCTTCTTTAAGCTGTTCTCTCTTTTTTAAGCTGCTCTCTCCTCTTTAAGCTGTGTAAATATTATGCAGATAATTCGTAGTGTGGAAATTAAGAGGTGTGGAGTTACTAAAAGTATTAGTCAGAGGGCTGAAGAGGGGTTGTTGAGGTGGTTTGGTCATTTAGAGAGAATTGGAACAAAGCAGAATGACTTGGAGAGCGTATAAATCTGTAGGGGAAGGAAGGCGGGGTAGGGGTCGTCCCCGAAAAGGTTGGAGAGGGTGGGTAAAGGAGGTTTTTGTGGGCGAGGGGCTTGGACTTCCAGCAAGCTTGCGTGAGCGTGTTAGATAGGAGTGAATGGAGACGAATGATTTTTGGGACCTGACGAGCTGTTGGAGTGTGAGCAAGGTAATATTTAGTGAAGGGATTCAGGAAAACCGGTTAGCCGGACTTGAGTCCTGGAAATGGGAAGTACAATGAATGCACTTTAAAGGAGGGATTTGGGATATTGGCAGTTTAGAGAGACGTCTAAGCTGTCGTATCTGCAAAGACAGTGATAATGTATGAGTGTGGTGAAAATGTTGAATGATAATGAAAGTTTTTTCTTTCTTTTTTGGTCACCCTGACTTGGTGGGAGACGGCCGACGTGTTGTGTGTGTGTAGGAGGTAAAATAATCTCTCTCCATCTGTCTCTGTCTCTCTCACTGACACACTTGTTGAGTGTAGTAGAGAAAGTGAAGAAGCGGCGGTGGTGGCAGATGAGGGACGGTGGCTGCTGGGTCGACCAGTGTCTGCCAGGTATGGAGACTGCTGGGTCGACCAGTGTCTGCCAGGATGGTGTCTGCCGAGTCAACCAGTGTCTCCCAGGCTGTGGAGACTGCTCTGAGTCGACCAGTGTCTGCCAGGCTGGTGGCTGCCAGTCGACAGTGTCTGCCAGGCTGGTGTCTGCCGAGTCAACCAGTGTCTGCCAGGCTGGTGGCTGCCGAGTCAACCAGTGTCTGCCAGGCTGGTGGCTGCCGAGTCAACCAGTGTCTGCCAGGCTGGTGGCTGCCGAGTCAACCAGTGTCTGCCAGGCTGGTGGCTGCCGAGTCAACCAGTGTCTGCCAGGCTGGTGGCTGCCGAGTCAACCAGTGTCTGCCAGGCTGGTGGCTGCCGAGTCAACCAGTGTCTGCCAGGCTGGTGGCTGCCGAGTCAACCAGTGTCTGCCAGGCTGGTGGCTGCTGGGTCGACCAGTGTCTGCCAGGCTGGAGACTGCTGGGTCGACCAGTGTCTGCCAGGCTGGAGACTGCTGGGTCGACCAGTGTCTGCCAGGCTGGAGACTGCTGGGTCGACCAGTGTCTGCCAGGCTGGAGACTGCTGGGTCGACCAGTGTCTGCCAGGCTGGAGACTGCTGGGTCGACCAGTGTCTGCCAGGCTGGAGACTGCTGGGTCGACCAGTGTCTGCCAGGCTGGAGACTGCTGGGTCGACCAGTGTCTGCCAGGCTGGAGACTGCTGGGTCGACCAGTGTCTGCCAGGCTGGGCTGCTGGGTCGACCAGTGTCTGCCAGGCTGGAGACTGCAGGTCACACCATCTGCATGGGAACCCACACCACTGGTGATGACATGACACCCACACCATGTGTGACATGACACCCACACCACGGTGATGACATGACACCCACACCATGGTGATGACATGACACCCACAACATGGTGATGACATGACACCCACACCATGGTGATGACATGACACCCACAACATGGTGATGACATGACACCCACACCATGGTGATGACATGACACCCACACCATGGTGACATGACTTCCCACACCATGGTAATGACATGACATACCCACTGTCATGTTTTACAGCTCATCTCGGTAACATGAGTGACAATGAACTGTCATGTTACACTGTTCACGTCAGGGACAGTGCACTGTCATGTTATACTGTTCTCAGTAACATTGCACTGTCGTTTTAACTGTTCATCTCAGTGACAGTACACTGTCATGTTGCACTGTTCACCTCAACTATCGAAGTGAAACGTGTATAATGCTACGTTCTGTTCAGGTCACACTCTCTGAGCTTCATTGATTTTATCCGTGACTGTGAGGTCAACAGTTTGACCTCTGACGCTTACATATTTCTCAAACAACAGAAACCAACAGTGTCGCATATTGCTTTACCGTTGCCAACTCTACTCACCTGATTCTGTTTACAGGGGTCCAGGCATACCTGCAGGTGTGTCGTCAGGTGTCGTGTTCTTTGTGACGTCAGGTGTCGTGTAGCATCAGGTGGCGTGTTTCTCATGTATTTCATAAGGAAGATAAAATGAGGAACTGAAACCTAGGTGTGTCTCACTCGTCTCCCACCACACCAGAATGCATTCAAACACATGAGGACCTGACGTTAGGTACTGTGGTCTCACCACACCGAGTCTCCCCCACACACACACAACCGAGGCACTCCTGCGTAGTAGCCCGCACACTAAAAGTACAGGACACACACACACACAAGGGTGCTCACTCTCTGGTTGTAGGTGCGACATTCTCAGTACAGGTTTTATTAAAACAGATTCAAGTGTTGTCAGCGATGACACTATCAAGTGATGTTGTCAACAATGACATTATCAGGTGATATAAAATAGATACATATGTAGTATAATGCGGTCCTTTACTGACAACGTTTCGCCCACACAGTGGGCTTTATCAAGTGACACTGAGGTCTACCTGGGGAGCGAGGCTGAGGTGTAGTGTAACCTCACTACAGGATGAACGGAATTACTCACTCAGTAAGAGAACTTTCTACGTGACAATATCCGGGAATAATCTTACTAGGATTCACTTCACAAACTGTCAACCTCAGACCTCCTCTCTCCACAACAGCACTGTCCTACCTTGAAGACCACAACATCGCAATAAGGGACACTTTCCTGCAAGCCAGTGCAACAGGCACTGCACTCCCAGACAACATAGACGCACCGCAGGAATTATACTTAGCAGAATCACAGCCAGTGTTCAAGAGAAAATCAGATTCGTTAGGAAGCTCCAAGTTCTTTTCTAAAGCAGTTGTTAGAAAAGTTTAGGGAGACCTGGAATCACTCGTAACCTGAAATGTCGTCCACTGTCGAACACAAAAACTGAAGCTTTCGGCTTTGGCCTCAAATTTGCCGCAGACAACACAAGACAAGATCTTTCCTGTATTGCATAAAACACCCATTAAGACTTCGATGTCCAGGAAGGCTATGTTCAAGGCATTATTTCTGCGGCACTCTTGACACACAGCTCTCCAGTCCTACCTCGACTTTACATTACTTCCCTCAAAACTTTAGCAGAAGACACTAACATCAGTCACCATTGCTGATGAAGGAGGTGGTGTCGTTATCTTGAACACTAACGACTACGTGAACAAAATGCTCTCAGTCTAATGAACGACACAGACACCTACAAGCCTCTCACACCTTGCCAGGTTGACAACCTAACCAAAACTTTCCTGCGTCAAACATGCCACATCCTGAAGGTCTCAGAACAAGGGAAGAAACTTCTACACATCATCCCCAGCATCCTGAGACCTGCCAAGATGCACGGCCTACCGTACACCCACCAACCAGAAATTCCGTTGAGACCCATCTCAGGAACAGGCAGAGCCCCACAAGCTATCATGGCTTCTAGCCAAACGCCTATCTGAACCCTTGCGTAAAATCACTCAAACACATCTAAAATACTCTGGTAATCTCAACCACATAAACATCATGAACAAGAAACTCCCCAGCCTAGATGTAACATCTCTATTAACTGAGGTTCCACAACTCAAAGCAGTGATTTTCAGCTCCGAAAAATTGACGGCTCCCTCGACCTTCCTGTTTCAGCCAGCATTTTTTTGTAGACTTCGTTCAACTGTGCGTTGGCTTTACCTGTTTCTTTTAAAAATGATCTTTGTCAGAGTTTGGGCCTGTCCATGGGTTCCCCACTTAGTGCTGTACTGGCGAAGCTATACATGCAACATGTCGCAGCTGAGCGGTTGTCCTCTACTATCCTCTCCTCTGTCACCTGGTTCCATTATGTGGACGACATACCATAATTCAAGTATTCATTGTCCCAGCACCATGGTGATGACATGGCACCACACCATGGTGATGCCATGACACCCACATGAGCACTCAATATACTTCACATTCGAAGAAGTCAATGGCACTCTCCCTTTCCTCGATGTTTTTCTCTGCAAACTTGACCATGAGCTAAGTTTTAATATCTACCGTAAACCCACCAATCAACTTCTACTCACACAATGATAGCAAAACTAAACGTGCCGTCATCACAGACTTTTTCCTACGTGCTCGGTATCTACACCAGTGAAGTGTTTTATAAATTTCACTGTCATCGTCAGTTCATCAGAGAGTTCAGACGCTGTGCACATAATTTCAGCTTACCTAGATGAGACACCATTATGTCTCGTCTAGGAAAGTTGAATGTTGGAAACATTCTCTTCAAGACCGGATTCCAAGTAGCCACTATTTTTCCCATTACCATCAAGGAAATAACCAGCAGGTTCAAGCCACAGCAAGGATATACACAATCCTTCCAACGATTGTAACAAAACATACGTAAGCGAACCATCCAGAGCCCTCCACACACATTTCTCAACACCAATACGACAGCAGAACGGACGACTTGAAGAACGCCTGTGTTTTACACCGAAACTCCCACAATCAATTATTTAATCACAAGGTCGTACGACTCATGGTCAAGGAGGGATACAGAGAGAGAGAGAGAGAGAGAGAGAGAGAGAGAGAGAGAGAGAGAGAGAGAGAGAGAGAGAGAGAGAGAGAGAGAGAGAGAGAGAGAGAGAGAGAGAGAGAGAGAGAGAGAGAGAGAGAGAGAGAGAGAGAGAATTTTTTTTTTATAATCACAACTCATCAGCATATCCAACAACTAACCAGAACATGAGCCTTTTGACCAGGAAGCTTCTTGGTCGGTGTCCACATAGCAACAATATCAAGGAAATTAGACACATGTACAACATCTGGGTATCCTTATTTCAGACGTTTCGCCAACCAGTGGCTTTATCAATACAAATTCAAAGACATAACTGGAAGACACGTACAAAAGATGAGGTAATCAGTCCCTCAGTCTTGGAGTTAGTGAAGAGCACCATAGTCGGTGCTCTTCACCAGTTCCTCAGACTGGTGAGTTCAGCTCCATGGTCTGGAACGATATGAAGCTGAAGCATGATAATGGAGTCTTAAATACTGTCGAAGGTGAGGTGGAAGATCTGGAAGACGTTGCAGGAGACGGGGTTCACTAGTAGAAGTAAGAAGGCAAGACTTGTGGAGTACAGCAGCAAGACTACTGGCCCGTGCTAAGCAGGTCCCTCTGGAATCTAACCCATATCACTGATAACTACAGTCTACACAGTACCATTACAGTGGCGGCGGTGGCGGTGTCGGTGGCGGCGGAGGCGGTACCGAACTATGACAATTGTTTCAGTATCAGTGGAGGAAATCTAAACATTGAGAGTGAATGTCTGAGTGAAAGTTGAGTGAGCCAGGATGACAGTGCGGGCGGACGAGCGGAGGACCTATTCGTACCTATTCGGCACGACATATATACACATGATGCCTTCTACCTACTCACCAGGTGCCTGTCAATCCCAAAACTTACCTACTTCCTGAGATGCTCCCCAGCCTTCAGCAGTCCTAAACTCAAGGAATATGACTCTCTCCTCAAGACCATGCTAGAGAGTGTATTGAATCTTTCCCTCGAAGATGGACAGTGGTTGCAAGCCTCACTTCCAGTCAGGCTTGAGGGGCTGGGAGTACGCAAATCCTTCCAGATTGCCCTACCAGCTTTCCTATCCTCTTCCATAGCATCAAATGAGTTAATAAAACAAATTCTTCCAGACAACCTCAGTGATTCAGCAGGAATACAGGACCCTAGCAATGCCAGTGCCATCACTGAATGGGAGACTCTTGCTGCCCCAGCACCAAGACCTAGTGCAGAACTGGCCTACAAACAGTCAAGCTGGGATGGCCCCATCACTGAGAAGATGCTTGCCAACATGCTTAGGGCTGTAACATCAAACAGGGAGACTGCCCGTCTCTTAGCTGTGAGTGCACATCACTCTGGGGACTTCCTCCAAACAGTTCCCATTTCGGCAATGAGAACACGCCTCAACCCTAAGACCCTCAGTATTGCAGTGGCTCTGTGCCTTGCTGCCCCAATTCACACGGAATATACGTGTATTTGCGGCGATGGCAGGCATCAACAAGGTCTCATGTTAAACTGTTCCAAAACCAAGGGCTGGCATGTAAGACACAATGAAGTCAATGACATCATAAAGAGAACCCTTGCTACAGCTGGATGCCCAGCCGAGAGAGAGCCCCAATCACTAGCAGCCAACAATACCCACAACCCAGCAAACCGCCACGATGGGATCACCATCTATCCTTGAAAGAATGGCAAGCTCTTGGCATGGGACTATACCTGTGTGTCGACATTGGCTGACACCTACATCCTTCACAGTGTTGGGCAACAGGCAGGAGCTGCTGACCACAGAGAGGAGTACAAGATCGCCAAGTACAGGGACATAAGCCAACAGTATCAATTTGTCAAAGTGGGATCAGAGACCTTGGGAGCGTGGGGAAAAAATGCAACACGTTTCCTTAAAGAACTGGGTTCCAGACTCAATGACACCACCAGGGACCCAAGGGCAGCCACTTTCATGTTCCAGCGCCTCTGCATGGCCATCCAGAGGGGAAATGCATGCTGCATACTGGGCTCGCATCCGGCTTTGGAGGAGCTGGAGGAGATTCATAATCTTTGATATATTGTACCAAAGTATTCATGTTTATGTTTGTGTTTTCTGTCAATGTATTCTGTCTATTAATAAAGCACTATATAATATATATAGGGGGTGGTAGGAGAAGAAAATATTCAAACAGCTCCAGGGAGAACCTCTAGTTTTCTCTGAGGTACGTTTATTGTCTTCTCTGAGGATGAGGGTTCCCAGTAAAGTTCTAGATATATATATATATATATATATATATATATATATATATATATAAGATAAATGCATAAAAGAGAGGACCTAGGGATGTGCAGAGAACATGCACAGTTCCTTTGTATAAAGGCAAAGGGAATCAAAGAGAGCGTAAGAATTATTGGGGAATAAGGCTGTTGAATATATCTAGTAAGGAATATGGTAGAGTTGAAAGAATTAAGACTAAGACGGAGAATCGCAGATGAACAAGGAGGCTTTAGGAAGAGTAGGGAGTGTGTAGACCAAGTGTTTATAGTGAAGCATAGAAATGATCAGTAATTACATAAGGGTAAAGAAGTTTTCGTTGCATTTAAGAGTTTTGAAAAGGCTCCAGATCGTTCCTCCTTTTCCAATGACTGGTTTGATGTATGGCCTTTAGAGTGCCAGCAAACCTGTACCCTCGTGTAATCGATAGCCTTGAAACCCCATTAAACAACTAATCAAACAAGCAGCGAATACTATAATAGTGAAGCATGGTGAATTACAGGCAACGGACGATAGTGAAGCATGGTGAATTACGGGCCATGGACGATAGTGAAGCATGGTGAATTACGGGCCACGGACGATAGTGAAGCATGGTGAATTACGGGCCACGGACGATAGTGAAGCATGGTGAATTACGGGCCACGGACGATAGTGAAACATGGTGAATTACGGGCCACGGACGATAGTGAAACATGGTGAATTACGGGCCACGGACGATAGTGAAACATGGTGAATTACGGGCCACGGACGATAGTGAAACATGGTGAATTACGGGCCACGGACGATAGTGAAACATGGAATTACGCCAGGACGATAGTGAACATGGTGAATATGCCACGGACGATAGTGAAGCATGGTGAATTACGGGCCACGGACGATATATTACAGGAAGCATCGTGAACTATGAACGAAATATAAAGCTCAAAACCTTGAATTTTGAAACAAGCAGCGAATACTATAATAGTGAAGCATGGTGAATTACAGGCAACGGACGATAGTGAAGCATGGTGAATTACGGGCCATGGACGATAGTGAAGCATGGTGAATTACGGGCCACGGACGATAGTGAAACATGGTGAATTACGGGCCACGGACGATAGTGAAACATGGTGAATTACGGGCCACGGACGATAGTGAAACATGGTGAATTACGGGCCACGGACGATAGTGAAACATGGTGAATTACGGGCCACGGACGATAGTGAAACATGGTGAATTATGGGCCACGGACGATAGTGAAGCATGGTGAATTACGGGCCACGGACGATATATTACAGGAAGCATCGTGAACTATGAACGAAATATAAAGCTCAAAACCTTGAATTTTGAACATTGAACGATGTGTAAAGTTTTAGCATCTTAAAATATGAACACTGGACGAAACACTATGGGAGATATTGGTAATATCATGCAACTGGAAAAGCACTTTAATGTGCTGAGGTCATCAGCAGGAGTGACCTGCGACCTGTTAGTGCAGGTAAGGTGGGTGGTACCAACTGTGACCTGTTAGTGCAGGTAAGGTGGGTGATACCAACTGTGACCTGTTAGTGCAGGTAAAGTGGATGGTACCAGCTGTGATCTGTTACCACCTGTAGTGCCTTTACCCGCATACATAACCGGGGTTCTCCTCCCCCTTTCACCCCCGGAGAGGGGGGGAGAGGGAGGGGGTCACCCTGGGATCACAGCAGGCTCCCTCATGCAGGATGAGACTCCCTGTGGAGAAACAGGATGAACTAGCACAGCTTCCTTCAAGGTGCAGTAATGGGTCACCAGGTCGATAATGTGTGTGTGTGTGTGTGTGTGTGTGTGTGTGTGTGTGTGTGTGTGTGTGTGTGAATAAGACAGGTGTTTATCTTCACACTGGAGGCGTGTCACCAATTAGCGGCTTTACTAATTTTCCTCGGGGAATAATTACTGGAGAGGGTGGAAGACGTGAAGGACAGTAGTAGTTTGAGGTGATCAGTCCCTCACTCTTGACGAACCTCAGATTCATTCACAATATACTCAAATGTTGCACACGTCCCTTATTCGTACACTTGTCAGGTTTGTATACCACTAAATTAGGGAGAGAGAGAGAGAGAGAGAGAGAGAGAGAGAGAGAGAGAGAGAGAGGGAGAGAGAGAGACTGGACCATCTTTAGGAACCTGACACAAGAAGAAAGGTAGCATTAAGTAGAGTGGGCTCCAAAACCTGGTGGTCCTTGGACAAGGATCAACAAGATTATTCACCTGATGAAATTATTCCACCTGGCACCATCTCTACTAGCAGTCAGGAAAAAGCTGACCTCTTTACCGAGCACTTTGCTGTCAAGATGCAAGTTCCTGATCCAGCAAGGTACCCTCCTTGGCTAGTCGCAAGAACTGTGTCAAAGTTGTCAGTGGTGACACGTTGAAATGTATCTTCTCCTTAAATCACTGGACCAAGAAAAGGCCGTGGGCCCAAGATTGCTGAGTAGATGTGCAGACCAGCTACACTTGGAAAATCCTAGAGGGATTTTCCAAGTACCAAACTTGCACACGAAAATCACTCCCTATGAAAGCAAAAGACTCGGCAGGAGATTCAACATTCCTCCAATGAAAAGCAGGGGCGCCATGAGTACACTGAGAGACAACACAATACTTGTCAGGGGCCAAGACTGTTAAACTGCCTCCCAGCATACATAAAGGGGATTACCAATAGACCCTGGTTGTCTTCAAGAAGGCACTGGACAGGCACCTAAAGTCAGTACCTGACCAGTCGGGCAGTGGTTCGTACGTCAGTTTGCGTGCGGCCAGTAGTAACAGCCTGGTTGATCAGACCCTGATCTACCACGAGGCCTGGTTTCAGACCGGGCCGCGGGGGCCTTGATCCCCGAAACCCTCTGCAGGTATACTCCAGGTATTACCTCCAACTCGCATTTATTAGCAGTACCTAGCACACTGTAAATGACCTCTGTGGAAAAAGGTAAATGTAGTCCCTGCTCACAAAAAGAAGAACAGAGCGGAAATCAACAACTACAGACCAGTGTCACTCCTGTCAATCACTGGCAAGATTCCTGAGAAAATAATTTCAAGGCAGATGACAGCGTTTTTCGACTACCACTCACTCCTTTGTGACCGTCAGTATAGCTTCAGAAAAGGGCACTGGTGCTCTTTACTAAGTGGCACCAGTCACTGGATGAATGCAAGGTCAGCTGCTTAGTAAAATTGGACATTGCTGGTGCTTTTAACCAAGTATGGCACCAGGGACTCTTGACAAAACTGCAAGCACTATGAGTCACTGGCTCTTCATTATGCCTTTTCAGTGATTACCTTCAAGCGTAGTTCTCAACAGGACAGAGTGAAGAAGACACTCTATTGGTGCAAGTGTTCCACAAGGAAGTGTGCTTGGGCCATTGTTATGGAATGTCTATTTCAATAACCTTCCACTCATCACAGAATCCCATGCATATGCAAACAACTGTACTGACATTTACTTATCCAAGAAAGGAAATGCCAGCTGCTCTAAATTATATCAATCACCACCTTACATCTTTCTCAGCCAAAGGAAAAGATGGCAGGTCACTTTTGCTCCTGAGAAAAAACTATGATGATCTCTAGGCACCATGATGGTAATGCTGGAGCAGTGGTAAGAATAAATGTTGGTACCTGGAGATGAAGTTGATATCCTTGGGGTGAAATTTGATTCCAAACTGACTATGAAGAACCACTTAGTAAAATTTGCAAGAAAAGCGGCCAAGAAGATAAGAGCACGATTGCCTGCCCTATCTCAACTACGACTTCTTAACAGAATAGGGAACAGAGCAAGACGACTAATTTCTCGCCTGGACCCAGCCTTGAAAGATCTGTCATTTCAGCATAGTCTTTAACACAAGCGGGATGTGGGTGGCCTTATTGTTATGTACAAGGCCAATATTGTCAAAGTACCACAGTTGGCTCTACTCCGAGAACAGCGAGAAGTGAGCGTCTACGCAACAAGACGGGCAGTAAGCAGCAATTACACTCTGGTTGAACCCCCCTTCTCCAGAACATCACTTCATCTGAGATCATTCCTAGGATGACTCAAGTCTGGAACATGTTCGTATAGCATAATGAAAGTAATGAAATATGTATACCCTGTTGGGTTTTATATTTCGCGTCAGGCCGCCCTCTTAAATTTCGCCTTGCCAGTGCTGCCATCTCGCGGGCTTAGGCCTACCTTCAGTCCGTGAGGTGCTGCATCGTTCTCACTCTCTCACCAGACAGCCTACAGAAGACAAGTGCACTTCTCTCTCCCTCACCAGGCAGGGTCTAGGCCCGCCCTCGGGGCCGCCTAGACACTGCCTGTATCAGTAATCCAATAAAATAAAGACGTCGCCTCCAAAGAGTATTATTCACAGCCAAATATATTTCTTTACAAATAGCCAGTTTACCATATGAAATCGCTGGCCCACAGATGGCTCCAACTTCATCCTGTTCCCTGCTTGTATGTCTCACAACGATAAAAAGACTTTCAAATGAGCTGATGTAGTTAACAGCTCTTAACTTGTAAATAAATGTAGGAACTCTTAACCTAACATTGTAAAACCCTTGAATAACTATAAGAGAGAGAGAGAGAGAGAGAGAGAGAGAGAGAGAGAGAGAGAGAGAGAGAGAGAGAGAGAGAGAGAGAGAGAGAGAGAGAGAACATCAACAAGTCTTACAGAACATAAGCCTCAGCATAGCGTCAATAAAGACTGGTGCGTCCAACTTGTCCTGCCCTTCTCACCTCTGACCTACTCAGGGGTCAGGGGGCAGGTTAAGAGCGTCAGGGAAGAGGTGTTAAGGGGGAGAGGGGGGTCAGGGCATCCCGAGGGAGAGGGGAAAGTTGAGATAGTAGTGATTGGAAGTCAACAGATTGAGGTCAACCACAGGAGAGTGTGGTGTCTGTTGTATTATCATTATTATTATTATTGTTGTTATTATTATTGTTATTATTATTATTATTATTATTATTATTATTATTATTATTATTATTATTAAATTGCTGTACCCGTGTGGATCAAGTCTGTGTGCTAGGTATGCTTAAGGCTCGATATTTTGGACAGAGACAGGCAACCAGATGGCACTCACCTTGTTACAACTCATTTGTATTCACCTTATTACAGCTCGGGAAATGGTGACCATCTCCACAGGTGTCTGCCAACAATACACCAAAGAATACTCACCAGTTTGATGACCTTGATAACACCTGGTTCCTGATTAACGACCAGGCAGACTAAAGCTTGGACAGGTACGAGGATGTACATAACACTTGACAAGCTTTGGAACTGACTTGCACAAGTCCCATTACTAACTCTGCTGTACTTACCTACTCTGTACAATATTATTATGATTTCCTCGAGTTTTCCATAGCGGAGCAATTGAAATTCGTCTTCATTGAAGTTTATATTGTTTTCTGCGGCCCATATCAAGATATGGTTGATGTCCGCCTGGAGATGTCCAGTGTGTTCGTGTGGACTTAGGCGCCCCCAGGTCTTTCTCTTGGCTGAAGAATGAGAGACGTGTGCAACATTTGGGAATCTTTATTGAGGAAACGTTTTGCCTGTCAGTGGTTTCTTCAGTCCAATACAGGGAAGAACAGTGGAAGATGAGGAGGAGATTGAGGTAATCAGTCCCTTAGACTGGAGTCGATGTTTTCAATCCATCAATCTGGACTGAACACATTAACTCAAGTCTAACGGACTGATTACCATCAACAAAAAGTTTGAAGGCTATCGGGAAAAGCATTTTTCTAGTAATTTCTCTAAATACACAGATTCCAAGTTTTTTTTAACAATGTCAATAAAATTTCAAATTTGAACCTAATCATTGTAAACCTGGTGTGTTATTCTTATGGAAAATATCAGTGCTAATATTCTGAAGACTATCAGAAGATGCATTCTTCAGTTACTGAACCGACATCAATATAACAAATAAAATCGGCAAATTAATACCAACGTAGGTCAGTAATAACGTGAACTCTGAGTGCATGAACAAGAACAAAAGAAACACTAACAATGCAAGTTTGAAGACAATCAGAAGAGGCATTCTCCAGTTATTGCACAGATTGTAACGATTCTATATATTTTTTTGTAATATTTTAGTATACTGACAAATTTGTAGCTACATAAATTATACTTTAGTATACTTTAGTATGGTCTCTGTGAGACCATTAAATATTGAAGTTGTTTAAAGCGAATATACTCAGTTATATTTTATGTGGTAGAAAATATTTAAATAATATTTTACACACGATTTTGTAAGAATGATGGTCATTGAGTGCACTAACAGCCCCACCAGCCTGAAGCATCACACACGTGCAACAATGAGTGCACTAACAGCCCCACCAGCCTGAAGCATCACTCACGTGCAACATTGAGTGCACTAACAGCCCCACCAGCCTGAAGCATCACTACGTGCAACATTGAGTGCACTAACAGCCCCACCAGCCTGAAGCATCACTCACGTGCAACATGTGAGTGCACTAACAGCCCCACCAGCCTGAAGCATCACATCACATGTGCAACATTGAGTGCACTAACAGCCCCACCAGCCTGAAGCATCACTCACGTGCAACATTGGTGACTAACAGACCCCAGCCTGAGCTTTCATCAGTCAATAGTCATAGAACCACAGCCTGAAGCATAACACTCAACAGATGACTAAAGCCACTAGCTGGAAGTGCAACTTTGCAATAAAGCCCCAGCCTGAGTCATCTTGCAATTGTATCTTTAGTAACATTTACAAACATCCAACTACAAGGTAATACAATTATTACACTCTGACAAGCCACCAACCCTCAGTAATACAATACTTGCAAGCCTTGACAACCCACCAACCCTCAGGTAACTACATATACTTCACACCTCTGACAACCCACCAACCCTCGGAACTCAATAACTTCACACCTCTGACAACCCCACAACCCTCAGGTAACTACAATAACTTCACACCTCTGACAACCCCACCAACCCTCAGGTAACTACAATATACTTCACACCTCTGACAACCCCACCAACCCTCAGGTAACTACAATATACTTCACACCTCTGACAACCCCACCAACCTCAGGTAACTACAATATACTTCACACCTTGACAACCCCACCAACCCTCAGGTAACTACAATATACTTCACACCTCTGACAACCCCACCAACCCTCAGGTAACTACAATAACTTCACACCTCTGACAACCCCACCAACCCTCAGGTAACTACAATATACTTCACACCTCTGACAACCCCACCAACCCTCAGGTAACTACAATATACTTCACACCTCTGACAACCCCACCAACCCTCAGGTAACTACAATATACTTCACACCTCTGACAACCCCACCAACCCTCAGGTAACTACAATATACTTCACACCTCTGACAACCCCACCAACCCTCAGGTAACTACAATATACTTCACACCTCTGACAACCCCACCAACCCTCAGGTAACTACAATATACTTCACACCTCTGACAACCCCACCAACCCTCAGGTAACTACAATATACTTCACACCTCTGACAACCCCACCAACCCTCAGGTAACTACAATATACTTCACACCTCTGACAACCCCACCAACCCTCAGGTAACTACAATATACTTCACACCTCTGACAACCCCACCAACCCTCAGGTAACTACAATAACTTCACACCTCTGACAACCCCACCAACCCTCAGGTAAAACCTCAGGTAACTACAATATACTTCACACCTCTGACAACCCCACCAACCCTCAGGTAACTACAATAACTTCACACCTCTGACAACCCCACCAACCTCAGGTAACTACAATATACTTCACACCTCTGACAACCCCACCAACCCTCAGGTAACTACAATATACTTCACACCTCTGACAACCCCACCAACCTCAGGTAACTACAATAACTTCACACCTCTGACAACCCCACCAACCCTCAGGTAACTACAATATACTTCACACCTCTGACAACCCCACCAACCCTCAGGTAACTACAATACACTTCACACCTCTGACAACCCCACCAACCCTCAGGTAACTACAATATACTTCACACCTCTGACAACCCCACCAACCCTCAGGTAACTACAATACACTTCACACCTCTGACAACCCCACCAACCCTCAGGTAACTACAATAACTTCACACCTCTGACAACCCCACCAACCCTCAGGTAACTACAATATACTTCACACCTCTGACAACCCCACCAACCCTCAGGTAACTACAATATACTTCACACCTCTGACAACCCCACCAACCCTCAGGTAACTACAATACACTTCACACCTCTGACAACCCCACCAACCCTCAGGTAACTACAATACACTTCACACCTCTGACAACCCCACCAACCCTCAGGTAACTACAATACACTTCACACCTCTGACAACCCCACCAACCCTCAGGTAACTACAATACACTTCACACCTCTGACAACCCCACCAACCCTCAGGTAACTACAATATACTTCACACCTCTGACAACCCCACCAACCTCAGGTAACTACAATACACTTCACACCTCTGACAACCCCACCAACCCTCAGGTAACTACAATAACTTCACACCTCTGACAACCCCACCAACCCTCAGGTAACTACAATACACTTCACACCTCTGACAACCCCACCAACCCTCAGGTAACTACAATACACTTCACACCTCTGACAACCCCACCAACCCTCAGGTAACTACAATACACTTCACACCTCTGACAACCCCACCAACCTCAGGTAACTACAATACACTTCACACCTCTGACAACCCCACCAACCTCAGGTAACTACAATACACTTCACACCTCTGACAACTCCCCTTACCTTTCAGGTAACTACAATACCTCACACTCTAGACAACCTCTACCAACCCCAGGTAACTACAATCACTTAACTTCAACCACTCCCACTTCACCCTCTAACCAACCCTCAGGTAACTACAATATACTTCACACCTCTGACAACCCCACCAACCCTCAGGTAACTACAATACACTTCACACCTCTAACAACCCCACCAACCCTCAGGTTAAAACACTTACATGACAACCCACCAACCTCAGGTACTACAATACACTTCACCTTGACACCACCAACCTCAGGTAACTACAATACACTTCACACCTCTGACAACCCCACCAACTCTCAGGTAACTACAATATACTTCACACCTCTGACAACCCCACCAACTCTCAGGTAACTACAATACACTTCACACCTCTGACACAGACTCCCTCTTTGACTTTTTTGGTCAGCAACAGTTTTATTACTCCAACTTTTATTATATTTTTCCTTAAGTGCTTCCACTCCCCTTACTGACTCACTCACTTAAGTGCTTCCCACTCCCCTTACTGACTCACTTAAGTGCTTCCCACTCCTCTTACTCACTCACATGCTCCTAACCCTCGCTGGTCTCTGATATTTACATATTAAATCCCCAGTACATCCTGCACTGCAGCCCTGTATGACCCTTGTGGGTTTTGAGCTTAGTGATGATTGTAATAATAATTAGTTTTTTTTTTTGGAATGTTTGAAGTCGATCAGTCGAGGCGTTCTTGAGTTATCTCCCGAAAACCAAATTTCAAGAGTGGGTTTTATTGACCAGAGGGAACCCATACATGCCAATAGTTACGTGAACCATTCCCTCATTAGAGTAAACGAGTACTGAAATTTGATGCCGATCGGATGAGGCGTTCTCAAGTAGGTATGGAGCTGATTCAGTTAGAACTCGAGCTTCGGCTTTCTATTCCTTGGTGCCTCACCAGGGTGGCGGGGATACCACCATCAGTCAAACACACCGAGTGAGAAGCAAATAAGATTGGTAAGCATGAGGTTGTCTAATTTTGATACTGTCATTACGTGACACCCACCAATTACTCTCAGCTCTATTATCACTATTCTCTCGAGTTAAGTCACCTTGTCTCCCATCAAAATATAAGTTCTAGTCTTAATTCTTTCTGTATCAGGACTGAAGAACTCGTGGCCAAACATTTCCTATCCACACGTCTGTATAACTTACAGTTAGTGTGTGACACTAAAGACTGTGGTTACAGACGTTAGTTCATGCCTATCACGGCTCACTATGAAATACCAATAAAGGTATAATTTAGGATAATGCTGCCTCAATGTCACACCCAGTGTACGGTAGTAGGGGCGTGAGGGGTCACAGGTGTACGTCAGTACGAGCGTGAGGGGTCACAGGTGTACGTCAGTACGAGCGTGAAGGGTCATAGGTGACAGTGAAGAGTTACGTGTCAGTGCGAAGCAGCACCCAGTGACAGTTGATAACACTCAGTGTCACTTGATGGCACTCAGTGACACTTGATGACACTCAGTGTCACTTGATGGCACCCACTGACACTTGATGACACTCAGTGACACTTGATGACACTCAATGACACTTGATGACACTCAGTGACACTTGATGACACTCAGTGACACCTAATTTTTGCTTAAGAAAAAATATTTTCCCAAAAGTAAAACCTTTGTTGTATTCTGTGTATTAATTATATCGTCATGTCGCTGGAAAATATACAGTGATGGATGGTGAAGTTGATCCCTTGTATTATAAACCTTTCCCACGAAAGACGTGTGATATGACTGAAGTGTACAATTAGAAAGTAAGAATCAACAAAGAGGATATAAATAACGAGTTAGAAGTATCTAACCAAGACAAAACTCGCAGAAATGGAGTCGAGTTAGATTTAGATTTAGAAAGATTATGAGAGAACATAGATTTTAGCGATAGATTTGAAAATGAGAGGAACAAACTGACAAGAGTCGCTGAAGAAGGTATATTACGTGGCAATAAAAATAGGTTAACTAAACACAAGAGCGAAAGGTGTTCGGTGAGAACAGAACCTGCATATATATATATATATATATATATATATATATATATATATATATATATATATATATATATATATATATATATATATATATATATATATATATATATATATATATATATATATATATATATATATATATATATATATGCAAAAAGATCACAGTAAACAGGTGATATCAAAATATGCAAGACAACCACTATGAATAAAATAGAAGAATTCCAATCGCTTTCGTGACTACTCACATTATCAAGGAACTATAAAAGGAAACGTGAGAAGAAGGCTTATAAAGAGGCAGACTACACCTCACAGTCACATCACACTAACAAAGACGACACCTCACAGTAGCGTAACATCTCACGACTCTGTGAAGAGGAACATAAGAAAGGACCTGAAACTCTTCCCAAGAATTAAGCTTAGTCCAATTTATTATTAAATTCTTCCCAAATTTTATTAATTATAAATGAATCCAATTTATATAAACCAAAAGAAATATTCATATTATTTTCAAAACTGCTTTTAATGAAACATGATTCTATTATATTTCTCTCAACCATGGACTTGCTTGATACAACCTTCTCAGCATTTTGAAAATCAATTGGATGGTTAAAGTCTCTCACATGAATAAATAGAGCATTAGAATCTTGTCCAGTTCTAATGCTATATTTATGTTGTTTTAATCTTAGTTCAAGACTTTTACCAGTTTGACCATAATAAACTTTATCGCATATTTTACAGGGAATCTTATAGACACATCCGTCAGCATTTTGGGGGAATTTTTATCAAAAGTCTTTTTACTGTATCAAGATTTTTAAATACAACTTTGATATTAAAATTCTTAAGAAAGGAAGGCATATCAACCAAGTTTTCATGGTAAGGGAGAACCAACATATTTTTGGTTGAATAAGGTTGGTTGTCCCTTTTGGATTGTAAAAAGTATTCCTAGCTATTTTAAAAGATTTATCAATTATGTTTCTTGGGTATTTTAAATCATTAGCTATTTCATAAATTTTAGAGATTTCTTCATCTATGAACTCTGGACTACAAATACGTAAAGCTCTCAAAAACATTGAAGAAAAAACCGACACTTTAACTCTATCTTGATGTGAAGAGTAATAGTGTACATAGGAACAATTATTTGTAGGTTTTCTGTAAATTTTAAATTTAAAATCAATGTTACCCTTAATAATAAAAACATCTAGGAAGGGCAATGAGTTATTTACTTCGAATTCAACAGTAAAATTTATAGAATGAGCTAAGCTATTTAATTTAACAAGGAAATGGTTTATATCTACATTCTTAGGCATAAGGCACAAAATATCATCAACATATCTATACCACTTAGCTCTATTGGGAAGGATAGTGTTAAGCAATCTTGTTTCAAAAATTCCATATATAAGTTACTAAGAACAGGTGAAAGAGGATTTCCCATTGCCATACCAAACTTCTGAGTGTAAAACTCATCATTAAATACAAATTTTGCATCAACAATACAAAGTTTAATAAGTTTAATGATAGTAGGAACTGGCAATGGTAAATCATAATAAACCAGTTCTTCAGATAAGAAACTTAGTAAATCATCAACTGGAACTTTTGTAAACAAGGAGGTAACATCAAAACTAACCATATTGAAATCATTTAAATCAGTCAAGGTGCTTAATTTATCAACTAAATCTAAGTTGTTTTTAACATTAAAATTAGAAATTTTTCCAACAATTGGGCTCAAAATATCAACAAGCCATTTAGAAAGTTTATAAGAAACTGAACCTATAGAGCTAATAATTGGTCTAACAGGATTACCAGTGGTTTTCTTGCATATATATATATATATATATATATATATATATATATATATATATATATATATATATATATATATATTTTATATATATTTATTATATTTTTTATTTTTATTAACACATCGGCCGATTCCCACCAAGGCAGGGTGGCCCGAAAAGAAAACTTTCATCATCATTCACTCCATCACTGTCTTGCCAGAAGGGTGCTTTACACTACAGTTATAAAACTGCAACATTTACAACCCTCCTTCAGAGTGCCGGCACTGTACTTCCCATCTCCAGAACTCAAGTCCGGCCTGCCGGTTTCCTGAATCCCTTCATAAATGTTACTTTGCTCACACTCCAACAGCACGTCAAGTATTAAAACCATATGCCTCCATTCACTCCTATCAAATACGCTCACACATGCTTGCTGGAAATCCAAGCCCCTCGCACACAAAACTTCCTTTACCCCTCCCTCCAACCTTTCCTAGGCCGACCCCTACCCCGCCTTCCCTCCACTACAGATTTATACACTCTCGAAGTCACTCTGTCTCGTTCCATTCTCTCTACATGTCCAAACCACCTCAACAACCCCTCCTCAGCTCTCTGGACAATCGTTTTGGTAATCCCGCACCTCCTCCTAATTTCCAAACTCCGAATTCTCTGCATTATATTCACACCACACATTGACCTCAGACATGACATCTCCACTGCCTCCAGCCTTCTCCTCGTTGCAACATTCATCACCCATGCTTCACACCCATATAAGAGCGTTGGTATAACTATACTCTCATACATTCCCTCTTTACTTCCATGGACAAGGTTCTTTGTCTCCACAGACTCCGAAGTGCTCCACTCACCCTTTTCCCCTCATCAATTCTATGATTCACCTCATCCTTCATAGACCCATCTGCTGACATGTCCACTCCCAAATATCTGAATACATTCACCTCCTCCATACTCTCTCCCTCCAATCTGATATCCAATCTTTCGTCACCTATTCTTTTTGTTATCCTCATCACCTTACTCTTTCCTATATTCACTTTCAATTTTCTTCTTTTACACACCCTACCAAATTCATCCACCAACCTCTGCAGCTTCTCTTCAGAATCTCCCAAAAGCACAGTGTCATCAGCAAAAGCAACTGTGACAACTCCCACTTTGTATTTGCTTCTTTATCTTTTAGCCCAACACCTCTTGCCAAGACCCTCGCATTCACTTCTCTTACAACCCCATCTATAAATATATTGAACAACCACGGTGACATCACACATCCTTGTCTAAGGCCCACTTTTACTGGGAAATAGTCCCTTCCCTCCTACACACTCTAACCTGAGCCTCACTATACTCATAAAAACTCTTCACTGCTTTCAGTAACCTTCCTCCTATTCCATACACCTGCAACATCTGCCACATTGCCCCCTATCTACCCTATCATACGCCTTTTCCAAATCCATAAATGCCACAAAAACATCTTTACCCTTATCCAAATACTGTTCACCTATATGTTTCACTGTAAACACTTGGTCTACACACCCCTACCTTTCCTAAAGCCCCTTGTTCATCTGCTATCCTGCTTTCTGTTTTACTCTTAATTCTTTCAATAATAACTCTACCATACACTTTACCAGGTACACTCAACAGACTTATTCCCCTATAATTTTTGCACTCTCTTTTGTCCCCTTTGCCTTTATACAAAGGAACAATACACGCTCTCTGCCAATCCCTAGGTACCTTACCCTCTTCCATACATTTATTAAATAATAGCACCAACCACTCCAAAATTATATCCCCACCTGCTTTTAACATTTCTATCTTTATCCCATCAATCCCAGCTGCCTTACCCCTTTCATTCTACCCACTGCCTCACGAACTTCCCTACACCCACAACTGGCTCTTCCACACTCCTACAAGATGTTATTCCTCCTTGCCCTACACACGAAATCACAGCTTCCTTGTCTTCATCAACATTTAACAAATCCTCAAAATATTCCCTCCATCTTCCCGATACCTCTAACTCTCCATTTAATAACTCTCCTCTCCTATTTTTAACTGTCAAATCCATTTGTTCTCTAGGCTTCCTCAACTTATTAATCTCATTCCAAAACTTTTTCTTATTTTCAACAAAATTTGCTGATAACATCTCACCCACTCTCTCATCTGCTCTCTTTTACATTGCTTCACCACTCTTTAACCTCTCTTTTCTCTCCATATACTCTTCCCTCCTTGCATCACTTCTACTTTGTAAAAACCTCTCATATGCTAACTTTTCTCCTTACTACTCTCTTTACATCATCATTCCACCAATCGCTCCTCTTCCCTCCGCACCCACTCGCCTGTAACCACAAACTTCTGCTGAACACTCTAACACTACATTTTTAAATCTACCCCATACATTTTCGACCCCATTGCCTACACTCTCACTAGCCCATCTATCCTCCAATAGTTGTTTATATCTTACCCTAACTGCCTCCTCTTTTAGTTTATAAACCTTCACCTCTCTTTTACTTACTGATTCTATTTTCCTTGTATCCCATCTACCTTTTACTCCCACTGTAGCTATAACTAAAAAGTGATCTGATATATCTGTAGCCCTCTATAAACATGTACATCCTGAAGTCTACTCAACAGTCTTTTATCTATCAATACATAGTCCAACAAACTACTGTCATTACGCCCTACATCATATCTTGTATACTTATTTATCCTCTTTTTCTTAAAATATGTATTACCTATAACTAAACCCCTTTCTATACAAAGTTCAATCAAAGGGCTCCCATTATCATTTACACCTGGCACCCCAAACTTACCTACTACACCCTCTCTGCATGTTTCTCCCACTTTAGCATTTAGGTCCCCTACCACAATTACTCTCTCATTTGGTTCAAAAGTTCCTATACATTCGCTTAACATCTCCCAAAATCTCTCTCTTCCTCTACACTCCTCTCTTCTCCAGGTGCATACACGCTTATTATGACCCACTTTTCGCATCCGACCCTTATTTTAATCCACATAATCCTTGAATTTATACATTTATATTCCCTCTTCTCCTTCCATAACTGATCCTTCAACATTATTGCTACCCCTTCCTTAGCTCTAACTCTCTCAGATACTCCTGACTTAATCCCATTTATTTCTCCCCACTGAAACTCACCTACCCCTTCAGCTTTGTTTCGCTTAGGGCCAGGACATCCAACTTCTTTTCATTCATAACATCGGCAATCATCTCTTTCTTATCATCCGCACTACATCCACGCACATTCAGACAACCCAATTTTATAAAGTTTTTCTTCTTCTCGTTTTTAGTAGATTTGTACAGGAGAAGGGGTTACTAGCCCATTGCTCCCGCCATCTTAGTCGCCTCATACGACACGCATGGCTTACGGAGGAAAGATTCTTTTCCACTTCCCCATGGACAATAGAGAAAATAAAAGGAACAAGAGCTATTAAGAAAAAGAAGAAAAACCTAGATGTGTGTATGTATATATATGCATGTGTATGCCAGTGTAGTGTGACCTAAAGTGTAAGTAGAAGTAGCTAGATATACCTGTTATCCAGCGTGTTTATGAGACAGAAAAAAGACACCAGCAATCCTACCATCATGTAAAACAGTTTCAGGTTTCTGTTTCACAGTCACCTGGCAGGACGGTAGTACCTCCCTGGGTGGTTGCTGTCTACCAACCTACTACTAGTCTCTCACATTTGCACTTTCCTCTCTCCTCTTTGTCTCTCACATTCCATCTCTTCTTGCTTATCTCCCCTGCTACATTTTCCCTAACTCTTCTTCTTCCTCATCCTCTTCTTCTTCCTGATATATTACCAACATTCAAGGTGAACTGCTCATTACCATTTCAGTTTGGTGAAGCCGTGACACGTCCCACTACGGTTGACGGGTAGAGGGCGCTGCCATGTTTCTCTCACACCCACCTCACCAAAAAAGTGGTCAACTTCGTTCGAGAACAACAGAGTTGAAGATTAAATGAAGCGGATTCGAGCAGGAAGGGCAGCGTTCCAGCAGCAACTGAAGGATACCAAAACAAAACACTGAGAAGAGCAACAGATGTTGATCTCTCAGTATGAGGCTTTGAACCGGGAAGAAGATGGTTACTCTGTACGAGGACGCCAGACACTGGTAGAGCCACGAGAACACCAGACCACAACAGCATCAAGTATCCACGAGATCATCAAGAACCACAAAAATCCACCGGTTCATAAGAACGAAAAATATCCACTGGACTACAAGCACCACAACCATTTACTGGTTCAGAAGAACAAGAAACAATCACTGGACCACAAGAACCACAAACATCACCTCGACACCAAAGGTAATGAGAAATCTCGATACTACCACAACAGAACCATCCAATGTACCAGGAAAAAAAAGTACAAAACCACGGGACCCCCACAAAGAACCCTCAAGAACCCTGAACCTCCGCAAGGCTTACAATATAGCAAATCGTTAAACAAGGCCGTTAACGATAAAAAAACCCGAACAAGTGTGTGGGAACCCACAACGATGAAGGCAGAGGCGACCACTCCTGTACAACGACCACAGATACGATCACTGCTGATCTGTGTTTAAAGTGATGGTTCTCACGCTTGTCTGAGGATCCACTGGATCACGTGTGATGGATCAACCATTGTCTTGACAGCTGACTGACTGCTGACTGACTGCTGCTGACAGTTGACTGACTGTCCACAGGTACATGACGAAGGTACATCATACATGTACATGTATCACACAGGTACATTCTACAGGTACATTTCACAGGTACATTCCACAGGTACTTTCCACAAGTACATTTCACAGGTACATTCCACAGGTACATTCCACAGGTACATAACACAGGTACATCCCACAGATGTGCCTGGCTCACGACGGTACAATTGGAAATCCCAGGAACGTCCCCGGATACGGTCGTTCAGCTAATGGAAAAAAAATTGGTCACAATTAGAGAAAATTGGTTGAAATGGGGCCCCCTGTTATGCCAAACGGGGATTATAGGCATTACCCAACCGTTTTCCCCCCCGTATAAACAGTTCGGTAATTGATCCTGTAAACGGGAGTTCCGTTAAGTCAATAACAGGTCTTAAAAAAAATTGAGAAGAATTCCTGGGCGATGCTGGGTGAATATTTTTTTTTTCCTCGTCTGAGTTAGAGACGAAAAACGTCGTAAGGGGGGGAGGGGATCACACAAGGACGCCCGCTCGTTGTTTAAACGTTTCGCCCTGCGAAGTGTCTTTGTCAAGATGTGAACTGATAAAGCTCTACATAGAGGGTACTATGAGTGATAAAGCTCTACATAGAGGGTACCATGAGTGATAAAGCTCTACACAGAGGGTACTATGAGTGATAAAGCTCTACATAGAGGGTACCATGAGTGATAAAGCTCTACACAGAGGGAAACATGATAGAATAAAGTTCTACAAGAGTGAAACATGATTGCCCCGAGCCGCATTAAATAATGTGGCGGGCCGCAATTTGTAGATCCCTGCTTTAGGCCTTTCGTGTTGCAATCAACACATCATCAGGAGCTTGCAATGCTGCAGAAATGAGAAGGCCATGAAAATGTAAACAAGAGGGACTGACCATTTACCACCACAATCATTAGCAATATTAATTTTTAAAGGGGGGTGGAGGGGTAAGCCAGTAGAAGGCCTCGATCAGATGACCAAAAGCATCATATGAAAGATACCCGCGTCAAGACATACTTGTCCTGTTTCCTGACGAATCTTAACTAACCTAACCTAACCAGATCTAACCTCCCATTGAGGGTGAGGTTCTGATTACCTCAAAGCTACTACTAATGTTTGCAGCGTTATTTTCACCTGTATTCGACGGAAGAAATCTGTTGGGCATCCGAAACGTTTCAGCAATAACGATACTTCTCAGTATGTTTGTATAATAGGTCTTTCTAATCAGTATTGAAGAGAGAGACAGAGATGAATAATTGAGATATTGCAAATCTTTGTAGAGAGAGAGAGAGAGAGAGAGAGAGAGAGAGAGAGAGAGAGAGAGAGAGAGAGAGAGAGAGAGAGAGAGAGAAAAAATAAATAATATACAATGTATTTTATTATTTAATATTTGTAATGTCTTACTGTGCATAATTTATCAATTAAACTTTATATACAGTGACTTTATCAATAAATTACATGGACATAATCTGAAGATTGTAGATGTTTCTACAGTCTTGACACTGTGTTTTTGTGTGTCTTAAATCATCATTCATTAACTGAACACGTTGACCTACAGGCTCAGGGACTGATTACCTCACACTTCTCACCGTTTCTCTGTATTGGACTGTCGAAGTCACTAACTGGCAAAACGTTTCCAGAATAAAGATACGCAAGTGTTTCACAAATGTCTTATTCATTGTATACTGTCAACAATATGATAAGAATAAAGGAATACTGAGGCAGAGCCGACTGGCCCATTCTTGACGAGTCTTGGTGATTAAGACACATGTGAAACAAGTGGATATCTTTATTTTTGAAACGTTTCGTCTACACAGTAGGCTTCTTCAGTCAAATACAGAGACACCAGGTGTAGTAATGAAATAAAGTAGCCAGGCCATCAAGCTTGGAGAAATAGTATTTGAGGTGGTCGTTCCCTCAGCCTGGAGAAGAATTCATCTCCATGGTCTGGAAGGATATCATTCCAGACTATGGAGCTGAACTCTTCTCCAGTCTGACTAGATTATACTGTGTTGACCAAGAGTATTGCTGCTCTGGGTTTGGGTAAGTGAAAGCTTCCATAGTTCTGTGCAACTATGTTGGTTGTCGTGACTTGATACCATCGTTGATGATTACATTTGCATCATCTCACTCATCCAATGAGTGTGAGAGTACCTGTGCTGGACGCACGGCTGCTGCTTCACACTTCACTCTGCCCTGCAGCAAATTTGTCTTGTTTACAAAGATATGGACTCGGGTTGGTTGCTGTTATCCTTGACGTGGGAAGGGAGGAGGTTATATAAAGTGTACAGGGGAAGACTCTTGGTTTAAACCCACAATGTGTAATTGTTTAAATCACGTATACGCTTTCCCACAGCTACAATGTGTAATTGTTTTAATCACGCATATATTTTCCTACAGCCACAGTGTGTAATTGTTAAAAAATACGCACAATTTCCTTTAACCAATCAATTGATATTGAGGTCATATTCGTTTTCAACACTTGAGAAAATATATCGTGAAACAACTTTACCCACAGAAGCACAAAACTGTTCACAATTTGTCAGGTAAATGGACACAAGTGCAACTTTTGTGACACTTTACTGTGACAATGTTTCGTTCTCCAGGAACTTGACAAAGCTCCTGGAGAGCGAAACGTTGCCACAATATCACATAAGTTGCATCTGTGTCCATCTGGCTAACATTCTGTCGGTAATTCTACCATTATTACTGAAGATTAAGACACGTGTGCAACAGTGAGTACCATTCACAAGTGACTGGTAATATTGTACCATTTACAACTGACTGGTACTCTAGTACCATTCATAACTAACTGGTACTCTCATACCATATATTCAATATCGTACAAGGTTAGAGTCACTAACTTCCTAGTACATATTTTGTCTCAGTTACCCGCAACATCCTGGTAACCAGAGTTAAGTATATTGTGTCCTAAAGTCCTGAGTGAGTGATGGAACCCATCAAATCTGAGAGCAACTGCTGGCGTGATGACACTGCCTGTCATCCTACACACCCCGTGACCGCCAGGACGGGGCAGGGCAGGTGAAGGTTAGCACCAGTCAGTGCAGGTCAGGACGGGGCAGGGAAGGTGAAGGTTAGCACCAGTCAGTGCAGGTCAGGACGGGGCAGGGAAGGTGAAGGTTAGCACCAGTCAGTGCAGGTCAGGACGGGGCAGGGAAGGTGAAGGTTAGCACCAGTCAGTGCAGGTCAGGACGGGGCAGAGCAGTCAGGGTGAGCTGGTGCAGGCCAGAGTAGATTAGGACGGGTTACGAGATCTTCATATACATTTGACATTTATATTATATTTAAAGTAGGAAGTGTTAAGCTGCATGATGATTTACGTGGCAAAGAACAAGTGACGATCACCAAGACTATACTGAGGTGTGTTCGGTGTATTGCGTGACCAACACTATACACGTGAGGCTTCCCTTGCCTACTTCCTGCATAGAAACACTTTCTACAAGTAGTTGTAGAAAACAGAGAAGTTGATAAATGAGACATTGGGGAAACATTTAAGTATCATTAGTGTAGAAATGTTTGGACAGCCAGTGGCTTCTTTAGTTTAATATAGGGAAGTGGTCACTGTCTGAGCTTCAAGTGTTTAGTGGTCACTGTCTGAGCTTCAAGTGTTTAGTGGTCACTGTCTGAGCTTCAAGTGTTTAGTGGTCACTGTCTGAGCTTCAAGTTTAACAGGAAGAACGATGGAAGATGAGAAGTTTGAGGTAATCAGTCCCTCAGCCTGGAGTCGATGTTTTCAATCCATCAATCTTGATAAAAGTACAGCATAGCGTGGGAAAGAGGTTTATATACTGCAGACAGATGAGATGAAGCAGTGGTAGACGGCTTCACTAGTGGAAAAATCCACCAGTGGAAGTAAGCCATGACTCACGAAATCGTAATAACACGATTGCAAACAAACCAAGGTACGGGTGGGGCTCGAACTCATGGTAAGCAAGTCGTAAAACTCCAGGCCAGTGCGTAAGCCACTTGGCCAGCTAACTACAATAAGAATCATCCAACTTGCCGTGAGTTCGATCCCCACGCGTACCGTGGTTTGGAAGTAAGTCATGCCTGAAAGTTTAGGTGAGCTATGAAGAATTCCCTGCATCAAGATCCCAAGATGTTGTTGTGTTTAACAGATGTTAGTGTACTGGACTCAAGAAGCCACTGGCTGGAGATACTCTTCCAGAATAAAGATACTAAAACATTGTACAAGTGTCTCATTTATCAACCCGTGGGTTTTGTAAACACACACACACACACACACACACACACACACACACAGTTCCGCATGAGAGATTAGGGTAAAAGCTAGATGAGCAGACAGGAATAACAGGAAAGGCACTGCAATGGATCAGAGAATACCTGACAGGAAGGAAATGAAGAGTCATGGCATGTGACGAGGTGTCAGAGTGGGCGCCGGTGACGAGTGGGGTTCCACAGGGGCCAGTCCTAGGACCGGTGTTGTTTCTGGTATATGTGAATGACATGACGAAAAGGACAGATAAAGAGGTGCTCATGTTTGAAGACGGTAAGAAGCTAATGAGGAGAATTTAAGCGGACGAGAATCAAGTGGGACTACAAAGGGATCTGGACAGGCTGCAAGCCTGGTCCAGCAACTGGCTCCTGGAGTTTAACCCCGCCAAGTGCAAAATCATGAAGATTAGGGAAGGGCAAAGAAGACCGCAGACGGAGTACAGGCTAGGAGGCCAAATACTGCAAACCTCACTTAACGAAAAGGATCTTGGTGTGAGTATAATACCGAGCACAGCTTCTGAGGCGCACATCAACCAAATAACTGTTGCAGGATATGGGCGGCTGGCAAACCTAAGAAGAGCGTTTCGACACCTGAGTCAGGAGTCATTCAAGACTCTGTACACCGTGTACGTCAGCACCAGTATGGAACCCACACCTGGTCAACACGTCAAGAAGTTAGAGAAAGTGCATAGGTTCGCAACAAGACTAGTCCCGGAGCTAAAAGTATGTCTTATGAGGAGAGGTTAAGGAAACTCAGCCTGACAACACTGGAGGACAGGAAGGATAGGGAAGGACATGATAACAACATATAAAATACTGAGAGGAATTGACAAGGTGGATAAGGACTGGATGTTCTAGAGATGGGACACAGCAACAAGGTGTCACAACTGGAAGTTGAAAACTCAGATGGATCACGTGGATGTTAGGAAGTATTTCTTCAGTCATAGAATTGTCAGGAAGTGAAACAATCTGAAGAGTGATGTAGTGGAGGCAGGATCCATATATAGCTTTAAGATGAGGTACGATAAAGCTAATGGAGCAGAGAGAGAGTGGACCTAGTAGCGACCAGTGAAGAGGCGGGCCCAGGAGCTGTAGCTCAACCCCTGCAACCAAGAATACACACACACAGGAAGCACACAACACTGGGTGTTGACCTTCAAGTGTGTTTTAACTATCGTCCTGTATTAGACCAGAGCAAGAAAAGGGTGAGGGAGAGGGAGGGGAGGTGAGGGAGAGGGAGGGGAGGTGAGGGAGAGGGAGGGGAGGTGAGGGAGAGGGAGGGGAGGTGAGGGACAGGGAGGGGAGGTGAGGGAGAGGGAGGGGAGGTGAGAGAACAGCAGGGGAGGGGAAGAAAGAGGGAAGGAGGGGAAGAAGCAACAAGATTTGGATTACGCTGGTTCAGCAACCAAGGTCACTGTAGCTGCTGGTGTACACAAGGTCACTGCAGATGGTGTACACAACAAGGTCACTGCAGATGGTGTACACAACAAGGTCACTGCAGATGGTGTACACAACAAGGTCACTGCAGATGGTGTACACAACAAGATCACTGCAGATGGTGTAAACAACAAGATCACTGCAGATGGTGTACACAACAAGATCACTGCAGATTTTTGTACACAAGGTCACTGCAGATGGTGTACACAACAAGGTCACTGCAAATGGTGTACACAACAAGGTCACTGCAGATAGTGTACACAACAAGGTCACTGCAGATGGTGTACACAACAAGGTCACTGCAGATGGTGTACACAACAAGGTCACTGCAGATGGTGTACACAACAAGGTCACTGCAGATGGTGTACACAACAAGGTCACTGCAGGTGGTGTACACAACAAGGTCACTGAAGGTACTGGTGCATACAAGGTCACTGCAGGTGATGGTGTACACAACAAGGTCACTGCAGGTGGTGTACACAACAAGGTCACTGCAGGTGGTGTACACAACAAGGTCACTGAAGGTACTGGTGCATACAAGGTCACTGCAGGTGATGGTGTACACAACAAGGTCACTGCAGGTGGTGTACACAACAAGGTCACTGAAGGTAATGGTGCATATAAGGTCACTGCAGGTGATGGTGTACACAACAAGGTCACTGCAGGTGATGGTGTACACAACAAGGTCACTTCTGTAAGGATGTGATCGTTACTGGACCACATCCTGACTGGACCACATCTTACTGGACCACATTCTGACTGGACCACATCTTACTGGACCACATCCTACGAACATCCTATGAACAAGTCAACTCTCACTTCAATAAACGACTTTAAACGTTACTGAATGGGAATGATGAATTAATTAAATGTCTGTCAGCCAGGTCAGCAACTCTACAGTATCTGTATGGCTTAGGGAGCCCAGCCCGTCCTATTATAAGATCAGAAGGCTAAGCTGCAAACAATCTATCCAAATGGCTGTTCTAATCCATCGTGTTGATAATTAATTTAAATTTACAGTGTACAGTAAGTCAACTAGTGTGTCGCAATACATTCACTATTATTCCAGCCATGAATCTAGGTTTAACAGGAGTGTTTTCCTTACAATGTTCTTGAAGCTTTACGTATTTGTAGCCCGGAATATTTTCATGAGGAAATTAATAAGATATTCAACATAGCCACTAAAATGAGATATATCCTAGGGATTTTGTTGAAAAGGCGTTATTGGCAGCCAAGAAGACTTTCTGCAGGACTGAACAGAGGGAAGTGCCTTCCAGGAAAAATATACTGGTTTTACCTTACAATGAGAATATGGCCAGCCTTCATGATACATTAAAAAAGCTCAGTATAAATACTGTTTTCAAGAACAGAAGTTGACTAAGAATGCGCCATCCAACATTGTTGTGGTGTTTACAAGGTTCCATGCACACTAAGTTCTCCTTCGTACGTTCGGCAGACAGGTAGACCACTTCGCATCAGATTAGCCCAACATCAATACTCGGTAAGGATGGCTCAGGAATCAGATGCAATCTTTAATCATGTATGTACTTACAATCATTGTACCCAATAGTTCCGTTATGGAAAGGAACATAATTGAATCCTCTCTCATCAAACATTACAGGAATGCCTTATATAATTCAAGTGATAGAATGTGCAAACTCGACAGCTATTTAGTAGAGTCATCTGTGCACAATCTTAAGCAAGGATGCTGTACAAAATCCCTGGATTGCTCATTATGTAACGGGTCGTCTTGGGGATTTGGTGACGTTAGGCCAGTGTTCTCTGCACCCTTCCTACACTTTGCCTACACCATTTTCCCTTCGGCAATTCTATAGTTCACCACGTCTTTCATAGACTCATCGGCTGACAAGTCAGCTCCCAAATATCTGAACACATTCACTTCCTCTTTACTCCCTCCAATCTGATTTCCAGTCTTTCATTACCTATTTTTTTGTTACTCTCATTGCCTTGCTCTTTCCTATGTTTACTTTAAATTTCCTTCATTATCATACCCTTCCAAACTCGTCCACCAACCTCTGCAGCTTCTCTTCAGAATCTCCCAGAAGCACAGTGTCATCAGCAAAAACCAACTGTTACAACTGCCACTTCGTATTAGCTTCTTGATCTTTCCTACATACCCTCACCTATGCTGGTCACTGTTAACAACTCGACAACATTACTTGACTAATTATTGCACCATGTAAGATTTTTGAAGTACCTGATTTCTGTACCTGTACGTACATCAGCAACTGTAACTAGGTACGCACACCCATACATATACCTCAATATACATATGTAATTACAAGCACTGATATTAAAACTTAAGGACCACTAGCTGGTGTAGCAGCCATGTTGCCTGCCTGCCCAGGAGAGAGGGAGGGAATAAGGGAAGGAATGAGGGAGGGAGAAAGAGAGGGAAGGATGTAAAAAGGAGGGATGGAAAGGAGGGAGAAAGGGAGGGAAAGAGGAAGAAAGAGAGGGAGGGAAGGAGGAAGAAAGGGAGAGGGGGTAGGAACACGAACAAGGATCACTATCTATCCTAGCATGCAAGTCTCCAGTTGGTTACGTCCAGCTACGTTCACAGATGAGTAGCAAGAATGTAAGGAAGTATTTCGTCAGTTTCAGGGTTGTTGAAGACTGGATTGACTTGGATGAGGAAGTGGTGGAGTCAACTCAATACACAGCTTCAAGAGTAGAAATTATAAGACATAGGAGGCCAGAAGCTAGTGATGACAAAGTGATCTATAAGGTGGGCCAAGAGCTAAGTCTCGGCCCCACAAACACAACAACTCGGTGAGTACATGCAACATCAAGACATACATCAAGGGCACACATGCAATATCAAGACATACATCAAGGGCACACATGCAATATCAAGACATACATCAAGGGCACACATGCAACATCAAAGTAGGATCAGTACTGTTTCTGGTATATGTGAATAACTTAATAGACGGGACTGAGTCACATGTGTCCCTCATTGTTGTTGATGTTGTAAAACTAATGAAGATAATTAGCAATAATGGTAGAATTTCCGACGACTTGACAATGCTCCTGGAGAGCTTTTTCAAGCCGTCATCAAGCCACAATAAAATGTCACATTAGTTGCATCTGTGTCCATTTACCTAACATAATGAAGAAAATTAAAACAGGTGAGGACAAAGAAAGACATGGAATAAATCTGAGCAAATTGTAAGGTTAGTCTGATAAGTGGTTACTCGAATTCAAGCCAAGAAATTGCAAGGGAAGGGTCATGAAAACTAGACATGGAGTACATGGAGTACATGGAGGGACAGAGTCTGCAAACCTTACTCAAAAACATGGCTCTAGGCTAGGGGGTGAGCATAGTGCCAAGCATATCGCCAGAGGCTCACATCAAAGGAATAACCAATGAAGCCAATGTTCACCTGGTAAGTCGAAGAGTGAGGCAACATTTGAGAATCTTTATTGGGGAAAATGTTTCGTCAGCCAATGGTTTCTTCAGTCAGATACAGAGAAGATCATTTCCTCAGTAAAGCTGCCCAAAATTTGCACAATGTCTCAGTCTTCAACTCGTCTTCTTGGTAAACCATTTACATGTCACCTGGTAAATTTAAGAGCAGTCTTCAGGAACCTCTACAAAGAGTCATTCATGACTCTCTACACAACTTATGTCCGGTTAGGTAAGGTTATTCAGGAAACAGGACAAGTGTTTCCTGCCGCTGGTCTTAGTCATACGATGACCCGCCGTTGGACCTTCTGGTTATCAGACCGAGGCCTTCCGCTGGCTTATCGGTCCACCCCTTTAAAAATTATGGTCATAGTTATAACCATTTAGTAAGGCGCATCTTGCAGTATGCGCCTGACACATTCTAAGACACTGCAGAAAGTGATAAGATATGCAGTGAGGCTTGTTCCTGAGCACAGTGTCAGGAGAGGCTGACGAGAGTGACCCTGGTCACACTAGAAAACAGAACTAAGAAAGACATGATAGCATAACAGAAAATACGCAGAGGAATTGATAGGGTAGAGAGATTGTTTAAAGAAGGCGGAACCAGGAGCTACTACTCGAACCCTGCAATCACATATAAGAGAGTAAATAAAGCAAGTTGATACATCATTATTACTTAACAACCCATGTTGTCCAGCAGGTACTGACACCAGTGATGTCAGCATGACAGAGGTTGATGCCAGCATGACAGAGATTGATGTCATCAAGACAGAGGTTGATGTCAGCATGACAGAGGTTGATGTCAGCCTTTCGCTGTCATACATGATGGAGGAGTGTCTCAGTCCTCCATCACCTCCTCCAGAATGGAGGGAGGGAGAAAGGGATACAGACACATAACTCAGGGAGAGGGTGGCTGAGGGGAAAATGATATAAAGAGGGAGCGAGGGAGATGAGAGGGGAGGGAGGAAAAAGAGGGAGAGGCTTCATACATGGAAGGAGCGAAACTGCAGACGTTGCATCTTGCTGCTTCCTGGAGGAACGCTGGTGAAAGTTGCAATGTAAGGGAGGGAGGGAGGGCAGGAAGGAGGGAGAGGAAGGGAGGGAGGGCAGGAAGGAGGGAGAGGGAGGGAGGGAAGGAAGTTCGGAGGTAGGGAGGATGGGAAGTAGGAAGGGAGGGAAAGGAGAGAGAAGAGAGAGAGAGAGAGAGAGAGAGAGAGAGAGAGAGAGAGAGAGAGAGAGAGAGAGAGAGAGAGAGAGAGAGATTATCAATGTAGTATACTCACTAGCCTGTCTAAGATGATTCTCTCTCGGGAATTATAGAAATTATCACAAGAATGATCGTGTCTATAATTGACCACATCTGCTACCTGAGGTCCTACAAAACCTCTCGTAGAGGTCTTTCATTACTGACTTCACCTTGTATAATCTACGACCCTTATAGTGCAAGCTACAGACCTGCTCCAGCATATAAATAGATAAGGGAGTATAATTTAAGAGAAGAGGGAGTATAATTTAGGAGAGGGAGTATAATTTAGGAGAGGGAGTATAATTCAGGAGGGAAGGGAGTATAATTCAGAAGGGAAGGGAGTATAATTCAGGAGGGGAGAGAGTATAATTCAGGAGAGAAGGGAGTATATATAATTCAGGGAGACAGCATAATTCAGGGAGGGAAATATAGTTCATTAAATAAATGAAGATGAATGGCGAGGGTGGTTGGTTATGGGGTTTCAAGCCTGTCGACGACACGAAGGTCATTAAGGCCGTGGGTTACTCTCACACCTCAAGACAAGAATACTTTTTATTCCTCAAACAATGATTAATTAAAGTAAATTCTCAGTGTATACAAGCTGAAAGAAATACACCTCTAGATGTATGTATACTGTGTATGTATACTGTGTTTGTATACTGTGTTTGTTGTTAATTCTGAAGGTCTGAGACGCATCTATTATATGAGTCCTCAAAGATTTGTTAAGTTATACCATGAATTAAGGAAAGATCCTGGACTTCATCTTACGAAACAGACAAAGCAAATACGATAGTAATTATGGACAAGATAGATTATAGTCGAAAAATGAACGTGTTATTAGAAGACTGGGGAACTACGTGCCTCTTAACGTTTTAGCACATTTTTGTATATTTTTAAATATTTCACACATTTTTAAAAAATATCATATGAAAAGTCCATAAAAAATATATATTATTATTGAATATTTCATATTATTTTTTTTAAAACACGTGAACATTAAAAAATTAAGAAATATGAGCTGTCTACGTGGGTATATTACGGCACAAATGGTGATAATGGTACAATTACCGACAAAAAATTGATGTAAATGGACATAGATGCAACTAGTGGGACAATAAATTGTCACCTTAAGAACAAAAAGTGTGACTAATCAATGGTACAAGTGGGACCGAAACGTCGCCGCAAGTTTCTGTCACCAATGTTCGGGTTATTTGTGAAAAGTCACATTAGTTGCATCTGTGTCCATTTACCTAACATGCAATAATGGCGATACAAGATGCAGAACAACTACACGGGGAGTTGAATGATAGCTCTAGGCCTTTCGTTTTGCGATCAACACATCAGGAGCCTGCAATGTTACAGAAATGAGTAGGAAGTCCAGGTAGATAAGTTCAAGGAAATGAATCTAGTTAGAGTCGTTCCCATGAACGGATCTACCTGGACTTCCTACTCATTTTTGCAACATTGCAAGATCGTGATGATGCGGCGATTGCAACACAAAAGGCCTAGAACTATCATTCAACTCCCCCCGTGGTTGCTTTGCATCTTACCTAACATATTATGTCACCGTCTTGTTAGGTTAGGTAAAGTTCGTCAGGAAACAGGACAAGTGCTTCCTGACGCGGGTCTTAGATGATGACCCGCCGTTGGAGCTTTTGGTCATATGACCGAGGCCTTCCGCTGGCTTACCGGTCCACCCCTTTAAAAATTATGGTCATAGTTATAACCTTTTTATACAGTCTTGTTGCTACACCACCCAACACCCGCTCCTCATTAGCACATAAATCAAAATGGATTATTTCGTACTCTGTCAATACTATAATTTTACTGAGTTGCTAGACACGGTTGAGGGTCGGATAGAATTGATTAGCCAGGTTGTTATGAGCCGTGGGCTGTGTTGTGCCCACACCTGATCTACGGTATACTACCCTCCTCCCATCCCAGGATGCCACCAGGGGCTGATTTCCAGAGTTTTTCTACTCTCGCAGCCTGACGTGAGGCCCAGGCATTTCTGTTGACAGCCTTTTCAACCAGGCTGTTGCTTTCTGGCATGTTACTGGCCCCACATAGCCATCACAGCCTGGTTGATGTGGCACTCGAGGGAGCCAGTGATCTAGTTTCCTCTTGAAAACTTCTAGACTTGTTCCTGTAACATTTCTAATATCTGCTAGAAGGAGGTTCAATAGCCACTGTGTTATCTCGTGATCAGGGAATTTCGGTGGTCTCTCACTTATAGAAATTCCACTTTCTTATATGAAACAAAAATTCCACCTTCTGTAACAGGTTTGCCAGAAATTTGAAATAGAAAAATCAATGAGAAAAGAACAATGCGAAATACTGAAAAGTAGCATTGTCATGGCGATTTTTAATTTTCAAGAGTTTAGTGAAGCCTAATATGCCGTGTTCTCGCACTGCTTTATTGTAGAGCCGGTCATTGTGATCACTGGTAACACTGTGCAGCACTATAACCTGTCTCAGCTAATTATATACAACTTGCATACACCTACTTTTTCTGTGAATATAATTCACTATTATAAGTTAGTAAACACTAGTAAACACAGCCACAGGTGAATCAAGCACAAATAACCCGCAAGTAGGAGAGAGAGAAGCTCAACACGACGTTTCGGTCCTACTTGTGTATTGTTCCAGTATTGTGCCTTTCTGTTCTCCAGGGTGACTCAGTCGTTGACAGCTGCTTTGATCCTTAAGGTGAATGTTCTTAAAATTACTTTTCACTTAGAAATTATTTAACTAAAATAAACGATACATAATGCTTAAAAGTGTAGCAAGTCAGTGGTGTGGCAGACACTAGCAACAGTCAGTGGTGTGGCAGACACTAGCAACAGTCAGTGGTGTGGCAGACACTAGCAACAGTTAGTGGTGTGGCAGACACTAGCAACAGTTACTGGTGTGGCAGACACTAGCAACAGTCAGTGGTGTGGCAGACACTAGCAACAGTCAGTGGTGTGGCAGACACTAGCAACAGTCAGTGGTGTGGCAGACACTAGCAACAGTCAGTGGTGTGGCAGACACTAGCAACAGTCAGTGGTGTGGCAGACACTAGCAACAGTTACTGGTGTGGCAGACACTAGCAACAGTCAGTGGTGTGGCAGACACTAGCAACAGTTAGTGGCGTGGAAGACACTAGCAACAGTTAGTGGTGTAGCAGACACTAGTAACAGTCAGTGGTGTGGCAGACACTAGCAACAGTCAGTGGTGTGGCAGACACTAGCAACAGTTAGTGGTGTGGCAGACACTAGCAACAGTCAGTGGTGTGGCAGACACTAGCAACAGTTAGTGGTGTGGCAGACACTAGTAACAGTCAGTGGTGTGGCAGACACTAGCAACAGTCAGTGGTGTGGCAGACACTAGCAACAGTCAGTGGTGTGGCAGACACTAGTAACAGTCAGTGTGGCAGACACTAGCAAGTGGCGTGGAAGACACTAGCAACAGTCAGTGGTGTGGTAGACACTAACAACAGTCAGTGGTGTGGCAGACACTAGCAGCAGTTAGTGGTGTGGCAGACACTAGCAACAGTCAGTGGTGTGGTAGACACTAGCAACAGTCAGTGGTGTGGCAGACACTAGCAACAGTTAGTGGTGTGGCAGACACTAGCAACAGTCAGTGGTGTGGCAGACACTAGCAGCAGTTAGTGGTGTGGCAGACACTAGCAACAGTCAGTGGTGTGGTAGACACTGCATCAGTCAGTGGTATGGCAGACACTAGCAACAGTCAGTGGTGTGGCAGACATTAGCAACAGTCAGTGGCGTGGCAGACACTAGCAACAGTGGTGTGGCAGACATTAGCAACAGTCAGTGGTGTGGCAGACACTAGCAACAGTGGCGTGGCAGACACTAGCAGCAGTTAGTGGTGTGGCAGACACTAGTAACAGTCAGTGGTGTGGCAGACACTAGCAACAGTCAGTGGTGTGGCAGACACTAGCAACAGTCAGTGGTGTGGCAGACACTAGTAACAGTCAGTGTGGCAGACACTAGCAACAGTGGCGTGGCAGACACTAGCAACAGTCAGTGGTGTGGTAGACAATAGCAACAGTCAGTGGTGTGGCAGACACTAGCAACAGTCAGTGGTGTGGCAGACACTAGCAACAGTCAGTGGCGTGTCAGACACTAGCAACAGTCAGTGGTGTGGTAGACAATAGCAACAGTCAGTGGTGTGGCAGACACTAGCAACAGTCAGTGGCGTGGCAGACACTAGCAACAATCAGTGGTGTGGCGTTGCAGACACTAGCAACAGTCAATGGTGTGGCAGACACTAGCAACAGTCAGTGGTGTGGCAAACACTAGCATCAGTCAGTATTGTGGCAGACACTAGCAACTGTCAGTGGTGTGGCAGACACTAGCAACAGTCAGTGGTGTGGCAGACACAAGCAACAGTCACTGGTGTGGCAGATACTAGCAAGTCACTGGTGTGGCAGACACTAGCAACAGTGGCGTGGCAGACGCTAACAACAGTCACTGGTGTGGCAGACACTAGCAAGTGGTGTGGCACACACTAGAAACAGTGGCGTGGCAGACACTAGCAACAGTGGTATGGCAGACACTAGCAACAGTCAGTGGTGTGGCAGACACTAGCAACAGTCAGTGGTGTGGCAGACACTAGTAACAGTCAGTGGTGTGGCAGACACTAGCAACAGTCAGTGGTGTGGCAGACACTAGTAACAGTCAGTGGTGTGGCAGACACTAGTAACAGTCAGTGGTGTGGCAGACACTAGCAACAGTCAGTGGTGTGGCAGACACTAGCAACAGTCAGTGGTGTGGCAGACACTACACCAGACTCAACTTTCTATTTTCTGTAATCAATACAACTTTCTAGATAACTTAATAGTGACCACATTACATACCGTCATTATATATACCGTCATTATATATACCGTCATTATATATACCGTCATTATATATACCGTCATTATATATACCGTCATTATATATACCGTCATTATATATACCGTCATTATATATACCGTCATTATATATACCGTCATTATATATACCGTCATTATATATACCGTCATTATATACTGTCATTATATACTGTCATTGTTATGACATTATTATTATACCAGTAATTGTTATAACAGTAACTGTTATAACAGTAACTGTTATAACAGTAACTGTTATAACAGTAACTGTTATACCAGTAACTGTTATAACAGTAACTGTTATACCAGTAACTGTTATACCAGCAACTGTTATAACAGTAACTGTTATAACAGTAACTGTTATACCAGCAACTGTTATAACAGTAACTGTTATACCAGTAACTGTTATACCAGCAACTGTTATACCAGCAACTGTTATAACAGTAACTGTTATAACAGTAACTGTTATACCAGCAACTGTTATAACAGTAATTCACTGGGTCTGATTACACTTCCATTTTATTTAATTAAAATTTTTGTCAAGATTTTCGTATATCTTTCATCTTGTTTCTGTCATTCTGAGTTTATTTTTTATGATCAAATTTTTATTGACGTAGACAACAGTGTTTATACTTTAATTTGATCAAAAGTGTTTTATACCCTTTGTCCTCCCTCGCTTCTTCACCTATTTACATCCTTCTCCCTCTGTCTTCCTTCCCTACGTACTTCTTCCTTCCCTCCTTCTTCATTCCCTCCCTCTTCCTTCTATCCTCCTTCCTTACCTCCTCCTTCGTTCACTCCTTCTTCCATCCCTCCCTCTTTCTTCCCTCCTTCCTTCCTTCTTTCTTCCCTCCCTCTTCCTTACCTCCTCTTTCTTCCCTCCTCCTTGCTTCCCTCCTTATTCCTTCCCTCCCTCTTCCTCCCCTCCTCTTTCCTTCCCTCCTTCTTCCTTCCCTCCTTCCCGGGGCTCAGGTTAACTTTTATATTTCTTTCCCATACAATTTTTCGTTTAAAACTTGAGAGCTTCAGTATATAATGACGCTATATGTGCATCCTAATGTATTCCTTCTGGTTCTTAGTAAGAAGTATCATTATAAATGGGGAGAAATCAGAGTGGGGAAGCGTCACAAGCGGAGTTCCACAAGGGTCAGTATTGGGCCCCTTGTTGTTCACAAACTATATAAACGACATAGATGAGGGAATAAATAGCGACATAAGCAAATTTGCCGATGACACTAAAATAGGCCGTCCAATTCATTCAAAGGAGGAAATTAGAGCACTCCAGGAAGATCTGAATAGACTGATGCAGTGGTCGGAGAAGTGGCAGATGCAGTTTAATATAGATAAATGCAAAGTTCTAAAAATTGGACAGGACAATAACCATGCCACATATAAACTAAATAATGTAGATCTTAATATTACTGATTGGGAAAAGGATTTAGGAGTTCTGGTTAGCAGTTATCTAAAACCAAGACAGCAGTGCATAAGTGTTCGCAATAAAGCGAACAGAATCCTTGGCTTCATATCAAGAAGCATAAATAATAATAGTCCTCAGGTTGTTCTTCAACTCTATATATCCTTGGTTAGGCCTCATCTAGATTATGCTGCACAGTTTTGGTCACCGTATTACAGAATGGATATAAATGCACTGGAAAACGTATAAAGGAGGATGACTAAGTTGATTCCATGTATCAGAAATCTTCCCTATGAGGATAGACTGAGGGCCCTGAATCTGCACTCTCTAGAAAGGCGTAGAATTAGGGGGGATATGATTGAGGTGTATAAATGGAAAACAGGAATAAATAAAGGGGATGTAAATAGCGTGCTAAAAATATCTAGTATTGACAGGACACGCAGCAATGGCTTTAAGTTGGATAAATTCAGATTCAGGAAGGATATAGGAAAGCATTGGTTTGGTAATAGAGTTGTCGATGAGTGGAACAAACTCCCGATTACAGTTATAGAGGCTAAAACGTTGTGTAGTTTTAAAAATAGGCTAGATAAATATATGAGTGGGTGCGGGTGGGTGTGAGTTGGTCCTGACTAGCTTGTGCTACTAGGTCAGATGCCGTGCTCCTTCCTTAAGTGAATGTAACCTGACCTGGCTGGGTCGGGGCATTGGCTTAAGCCGGTGGGAGACATGGACTTGCCTCGCATGGGCCAGTAGGCCTGCTGCAGTGTTCCTTCTTTCTTATATTCTTATGTTCTTAAAGGTGTGGGGAGCTTGCTGGACACCTGGGTGTACCAGTCAGAAGGAAAGCTCCGGCGTCCCAGTGCCACCATTAATTGTGCCATCCTCAACTGATTAGACGACAAGCAGAAAATAAGGACTGTTGGTGTATTGGTTGATCTTAGTCACTCTGTTGGTGTATTGTTTGATCTTAGTCACTCTGTTGGTGTACTGGTTGATCTTAGTCACTCTGTTGGTGTATTGTTTGATCTTAGTCACTCTGTTGGTGTACTGGTTGATCTTAGTCACTCTGTTGGTGTATTGTTTGATCTTAGTCACTCTGTTGGTGTATTGGTTGATCTTAGTCACTCTGTTGGTGTATTGGTTGATCTTAGTCACTCTGTTGGTGTAATGGTTGATCTTAGTCACTCTGTTGGTGTATTGGTTGATCTTAGTCACTCTGTTGGTGTATTGTTTGATCTTAGTCACTCTGTTGGTGTATTGTTTGATCTTAGTCACTCTGTTGGTGTATTGGTTGATCTTAGTCACTCTGTTGGTGTATTGTTTGATCTTAGTCACTCTGTTGGTATATTGGTTGATCTTAGTCCCTCTGTTGGTGTATTGGTTGATCTTAGTCACTCTGTTGGTGTATTGTTTGATCTTAGTCATTTAGTTAGTGTATTGGTTGATCTTAGTCACTCTGTTGGTGTACTGGTTGATCTTAGTCACTCTGTTGGTGTACTGGTTGATCTTAGTCACTCTGTTGGTGTATTGTTTGGTCTTAGTCACTCTGTTGGTGTATTGTTTGATCTTAGTCACTCTGTTGGTGTATTGTTTCATCTTCGGTCACTCTGGTGGTGTATTGGTTGATCTTAGTCACTCTGTTGGTGTATTGTTTGATCTTAGTCACTCTGTTGGTGTACTGGTTAATCTTAGTCACTCTGTTGGTGTATTGTTTGATCTTAGTCACTCTGTTGGTGTATTGGTTGATCTTAGTCACTCTGTTGGTGTATTGGTTGATCTTAGTCACTCTGTTGGTGTATTGTTTCATCTTCGGTCACTCTGTTGGTGTATTGTTTGATCTTAGTCACTCTGTTGGTGTATTGTTTGATCTTAGTCACTCTGTTGGTGTATTGTTTAATCTTCGGTCACTCTGTTGGTATTGTTTGATCTTAGTCACTCTGTTGGTGTATTGTTTGATCTTAGTCACTCTGTTGGTATATTGATTAATCTTAGTCACTCTGTTGGTGTATTGGTTGATCTTAGTCACTTTGTTGGTGTATTGTTTGATCTTAGTCACTTTGTTGGTGTATTGTTTGATCTTAGTCACTCTGTTGGTGTATTGGTTGATCTTAGTCACTATTTTGGTGTATTGGTTGATCTTAGTCACTCTGTTGGTGTATTGTTTGATCATAATCACTCTGGTGTACTAGTTGATCTTAGTCACTCTGTTGGTGTATTGGTTGATCTTAGTCACTCTGTTGGTGTATTGTTTGATCTTAGTCACTCTGTTGGTGTACTGGTTGATCTTAGTCACTCTGTTGGTGTATTGGTTGATCTTAGTCACTCTGTTGGTGTATTGGTTGATCTTAGTCACTCTGTTGGTGTATTGGTTGATCTTAGTCACTCTGTTGGTGTACTGGTTGATCTTAGTCACTCTGTTGGTGTATTGTTTGATCTTAGTCACTCTGTTGGTGTATTGTTTGATCTTAGTCAATCTGTTGGTGTACTGGTTGATCTTAGTCACTCTGTTGGTGTACTGGTTGATCTTAGTCACTCTGTTGGTGTATTGGTTGATCTTCGTCACTCTGTTGGTGTATTGGTTGATCTTAGTCACTCTGTTGGTGTACTGGTTGATCTTAGTCACTCTGTTGGTGTACTGGTTGATCTTACTCACTCTCTCGCTTCTGTATATACAGTTAAAGTTGCAGGTGTAGGGCAACAGTAGTAGGTGGCGATTTTAACAAAGTTAGTAAAAATGATCACACCCGACAACTTCACAAATAAGACGACGGGATTTTGACAGGTTGATAAATTTAATGCCAAGGACTTGATGACCAACACCACGGAAGAGATACTCATCAGTTGAGGAGGTGAGTGACTCGAGACTCGTGACTCGTGAGTGACTAGTGAGTAGACACTTAAGACCTGCAACACCCAGGACGTGCAACACCATGAATGTGAAACACCCAGGACCTGCAACACCCAGGACGTGCAACACCATGGATGTGAAACACCCAGGACCTGCAACACCTAGGACGTGCAACACCATGAATGTGAAACAACCAGGACCTGCAACACCCAGGACGTGCAACACCATGGATGTGAAACACCCAGGACCTGCAACGCTCAGGACGTGCAACACCATGGATGTGAAACACCCAGGACCTGCAACACTCGGGACGCAACACCATGAATGTGAAACACCCAGGACCTGCAACGCTCAGGACGTGCAACACCATGGATGTGAAACACCCAGGACCTGCAACACCCAGGACGTGCAACACCATGGATGTGAAACACCCAGGACCTGCAACACCCAGGACGTGCAACACCATGGATGTGAAACACCCAGGACCTGCAACGCTCAGGACATGCAACACCATGGATGTGAAACACCCAGGACCTGCAACACTCAGGACGTGCAACACCATGAATGTGAAACACCCAGGACCTGCAACACCCAGGACGTGCAACACCATGGATGTGAAACACCCAGGACCTGCAACACCCAGGACGTGCAACACCATGAATGTGAAACACCCAGGACCTGCAACACCCAGGACGTGCAACACCATGGATGTGAAACACCCAGGACCTGCAACGCTCAGGACGTGCAACACCATGGATGTGAAACACCCAGGACCTGCAACACTCAGGACGTGCAACACCATGAATGTGAAACACCCAGGACCTGCAACACCCAGGACGTGCAACACCATATATGTGAAACAACCAGGACCTGCAACACTCAGGACGTGCAACACCATGGATGTGAAACACCCAGGACCTGCAACACCCAGGTCGTGCAACACCATGGATGTGAAACACACAGGACCTGCAACACTCAGGACGTGCAACACCATGGATGTGAAACACCCAGGACCTGCAAAGCTCAGGACATGCAACACCATGGATGTGAAACACCCAGGACCTGCAACACTCAGGACGTGCAACACCATGGATGTGAAACACCCAGGACCTGCAACACTCAGGACGTGAACCACCATGGATGTGAAACACCCAGGACCTGCAACGCTCAGGACGTGCAACACCATGGATGTGAAACACCCAGGACCTGCAACGCTCAGGACGTGCAACACCATGGATGTGAAACACCCAGGACCTGCAACACTCAGGACGTGCAACACCATGAATGTGAAACACCCAGGACCTGCAACACCCAGGACGTGCAACACCATGGATGTGAAACACCCAGGACCTGCAACACTCAGGACGTGCAACACCATGGATGTGAAACACCCAGGACCTGCAACACCCAGGTCGTGCAACACCATGGATGTGAAACACACAGGACCTGCAACACTCAGGACGTGCAACACCATGGATGTGAAACACCCAGGACCTGCAAAGCTCAGGACGTGCAACACCATGGATGTGAAACACCCAGGACCTGCAACACTCAGGACGTGCAACACCATGGATGTGAAACACCCAGGACCTGCAACACTCAGGACGTGAACCACCATGGATGTGAAACACCCAGGACCTGCAACGCTCAGGACGTGCAACACCATGGATGTGAAACACCCAGGACCTGCAACGCTCAGGACGTGCAACACCATGGATGTTAAACACCCAGGACCTGCAACACTCAGGACGTGCAACACCATGAATGTGAAACACCCAGGACCTGCAACGCTCAGGACGTGCAACACCATGGATGTGAAACACCCAGGACCTGAAACACCCAGGACGTGCAACACCATGGATGTGAAACACCCAGGACCTGCAACACTCATGACGTGCAACACCATGGATGTGAAACACCCAGGACCTGCAACACTCAGGACGTGCAACATAATGGATGTGAAACACCCAGGACCTGCAACACTCAGGACGTGCAACACCATGAATGTGAAACACCCAGGACCTGCAACACCCAGGACGTGCAACACCATGGATGTGAAACACCCAGGACCTGCAACACCCAGGACGCAACACCATGAATGTGAAACACCCAGGACCTGCAACACCCAGGACGTGCAACACCATGGATGTGAAACACCCAGGACCTGCAACGCTCAGGACGTGCAACACCATGGATGTGAAACACCCAGGACCTGCAACACTCAGGACGTGCAACACCATGTATGTGAAACACCCAGGACCTGCAACACTAGAGCAACACCATGGATGTGAAACACCCAGGACCTGCAACACTCAGGACGTGCAACACCATGGATGTGAAACACCCAGGACCTGCAACGCTCAGGACGTGCAACACCATGGATGTGAAACACCCAGGACCTGCAACACTCAGGACGTGCAACACCATGAATGTGAAACACCCAGGACCTGCAACGCTCAGGACGTGCAACACCATGGATGTGAAACACCCAGGACCTGCAACACTCAGGACGTGCAACACTATGAATGTGAAACACCCAGGACCTGCAACACCCAGGACGTGCAACACCATGGATGTGAAACACCCAGGACCTGCAACACTCAGGACGTGCAACACCATGAATGTGAAACACCCAGGACCTGCAACACCCAGGACGTGCAACACCATGGATGTGAAACACCTAGGACCTGCAACACTCAGGACGTGCAACACCATGAATGTGAAACACCCAGGACCTGCAACACCCAGGACGTGCAACACCATGGATGTGAAACACCCAGGACCTGCAACACTCAGGACGTGCAACACCATGAATGTGAAACACCCAGGACCTGCAACACCCAGGACGTGCAACACCATGGATGTGAAACACCCAGGACCTGCAACACTCAGGACGTGCAACACCATGGATGTGAAACACGCAGGACCTGCAATGCCCTGGACCTACAACACCATGAACGTGCAACACCCTGGACGTGCAACATCATGGACGTGCAACGCAATGGACGTGCAACGTAATGGACATGCAACGCCATGGACGTGCAACACCCATTTGATATAGGCGATGCTTGTAAATACAAGTAGGAAGTCATAACCTAACCCTGTGTTGAAAAAGAGAAAGAGAGAGAGAGAGAGAGAGAGAGAGAGAGAGAGAGAGAGAGAGAGAGAGAGAGAGAGAGAGAGAGAGAGAGAGAGAGAGACAGACAGACAGACAGACAGACAGACAGACAGACAGACAGAGAGGTGAAGAACGTACACGTACAGCCTGGCTGTGAGAAAGAGGAAACTGGACAGCCCTTTGCTCTGAGCTCGCCACCTCTGATTGAAATACTTTTCTCCCAGGTGATGTTGACAAGCAAGTGACTGCCTTCACTGGACACATCCTTAATCTAAAAACACACTCCTCACCTGCAGTATGTGACGAAACCTACAGATCAGCTTTGGTTCAGATTTCGTTGTAGAGAGGCTGCTACTGCTAAGTACAAGGTTCGGAGAAGGTATAAGAGGCATCCCACTACATATAACAGGAATCTGCAGAGGCAAGCCTGCAGGCATATGGTTGAAGTTCAAAAGTGGGCCATCTCTAAATGGGAGACTGACACAAAAAGAAAGCTGGCGTCAGGTAGAGTGGGCTCCAAAACCTGGTGGTCCTTGGACAAGGATCAACAAGGTGAAAATTATGATGAAATTATTCCACCTCTAAATCTGCAGGATAGTACCATCTCTACTAGCAGTCAGAAGAAAGCTGATCTATTTGCCGAACACTCTGCTGTCAAGATGCAAGTTCCTGATCCAGCTAGGGTACCTCCTTGGCTAGCCACAAGAACTGTGTCAAAATTGTCAGTGGTGACAATAAGGCAGGATGAAGTGTATCTTCTTAAATCACTGGACCAAGAAAAAGCTGTTGGTCCAGATAAGGTGGGTCCTAGATGTTCACACCAAGTAGCATCATCTCTAACTTGCATCTATCAGCACTGCCTAGCACAGTGTAAATGACCTCCTCTGTAAAAAGAGGCAAATGTAGTTCCTGTTCACAAAAAGAAGAGCAGAGCAGAAATCAACAACTACAGACCAGTGTCACTCCTGTCAATCACTGGCAAGATTCTTGAGACATTAATCTCACGGCAGATGACAACGTTTTTCGACTACCACTCACTTATTTGTGACCGTCAATATAACTTCAGGAAAGGTCACTGTGAACTGATCCGCTGTTAAATCTCTCCACTATGTGGCACCAGTCACTGGATGAATCTAAGGTCAGCTGTGTAGTAGCATTGGGTATCGCTGGTGCTTTCGACTGAGTATGGAACCAGCGACTCTTGGCAAAACTGCAAGCACTAGGAGTCGCTGGCTCTGCACTCTATTGGTGCAAGTGTTCTGCAGGGAAGTGTGCTTGGGCCATTGTTATGGAATGTCTACTTCAATGACCTTCATCTCATCTCAGAATCCCATGAATATGCTGATGACTGTACTCTGATATTTACTGATCTAAGAGAGGAAATGCCAGCTACTCTAAGTTACATCAAGTACCAGATTGCAGGTATATTAGCCTGAGGAAAAGGAATGCAGGTAAAAAACAAATGATGGAAATCTCTAGGCACCACGATGGTAATGCTGGAGCATTGGTAAGAATAAATGGGAGAAAGTTGGTACCCGGGGACGAAATTGATATCCTTGGGGTGAAATTTTACTTCAAACTATGAAGAACCATGTTGTAAATCTTGCAAACAATGCGGCCAGGAAGCTTACAGCACTTCGACGTATCTGGCATCTGCTTGACAGTTAGAGGTTGCAAGATTCTGTACGAGGAACAAGTACGCTCACACCTTGAGTATGCAGCCTTTCTTGGATTGCCTGGCCCCATCTCATCTACGACCTCTTGACATAATAAAGAAGAGCAAGAAGACTTATTTCTCGCCTGGACTCAGCCTGGACAAATCTGTTATGTACAAGACCAACATTGTCAAAGTTCCACACTTGGCTCCACTCCGAGGACAGCGAGAAGTGAGCATCTACACAACAAGACGGGCAGCCAGCAACAACCTCACTCTGAACATCTCAAGAACGTCACTTCATCCGAGATCATTTATTCGTAGGATGACTCGAATCTGAGACACGTTCGTACAGCATAATGACATCAACGAAATAAAGTCAGTTGTTCAAATCGCTGGCCCACAGATGGCTCCAACTTCATCCAGTTCACTATTTGTGTCTCATAATGAAAAGGCTTTAAAATGAACTAATGTAGGTAACAGCTCTTAGCTTGTAAATAAATTAGGAACTCTTAACCTAACTTTGAACGAGAGAGAGAGAGAGAGAGAGAGAGAGAGAGAGAGAGAGAGAGAGAGAGAGAGAGAGAGAGAGAGAGAGAGAGAGAGAGAGAGAGAGAGAGAGAGAGAGAGAGAGAGAGAGAGAGAGAGAGAGAGAGAGAGAGAGAGAGAGAGAGAGAGAGAGAGAGAGAGAGAGAGAGAGAGAGAGAGAGAGAGAGACGTCAGGAGGTAGGGAAAAGAGGTTAACCTCTCATCAACCAAAACTATAATCAAGACAAAGGCTTCAAGGTCCCTCCTTGTCTGCGCCACGCCCCCTCACCCCCTCTATAGGGAGACCAGGAGGAGGGGAGAGGGGGGAAGGGGAGGTGAATATGAATAAGGAAGATCGGGGGGGGGGAAGAGAGTACCTGGATGAGACGACGCCAGACTGTCGTGGGTAGTATAAAGCAGACTCGATATTGCTATCACTACTACTTCTACTACTACTACTGCTACTACTACTACTACTGCTACTACTACTACTACTACTACTACTACTACTACTACTACTACTACTACTACTACTACTGCTACTACTACTACTACTACTGCTACTACTACTACTACTATTATTACTACTACTACTACAACTACTACTGCTACTACTACTACTGCTGCTACTACTACTACAACTACTACTGCTGCTACTACTACCTCTGTTACTACTGTTATTACTACTACTACTAATACTAATATTACTACAGCTACTGTAACTACTGCTACTATTACTACTACTGTTACTACTGCTACTAATAATAATAATAACAATACGACGGCTGCTACTACTACTAACTGCTAATACTACTATTACTACTATTACTGATGGACAGATTATATCATCTTTACCTGGTCACTCCTACTGCCTTCCATCCATCCTCTGTACTGGATTAAGAAACCTACAGTATAGGAGAAACATAACAACAATAAAGATACACATGTGACTTACTCATCAGTCCAGTACAAAGAATAACAATGGAAGATGAGGAGTTTGAGGTAATCAGTCACTCGGCGTGGAGCCGATGTATTAAATCCATCAAACTTGATGGACAGTAGATCACACAGGATGTGAAAAAGTCTCGAGTCATGGTAAGCAGGAATCTGATCCAATTACACATGTAAATTCTACACGCTGCTGGACAATCACAATACTTACGGAACACTACAAGAGCGACTAGTAGTTACAAGAGGCCTGTAAGACTGCTCTTCAGCGAGCTCGACACGCCCCCCACCAGACACATCATGACGAAAGCTCATACCTTCCTCCTGGTAAACATGAACTCGGCAGGTTACATGATCTTCCAAAACCCATGAAGCTAACATCCCCACTTAGACCCATCACCTTAGGCAGTGGAAGTGAGCCACACAGACACGCGGGTCTGCTCGCTAAGCACATTTCACAATTACTGGGAATCATACGCTAGGCCAGCTTAAAACACTCGGTATCCCTCATCTCACACATATACACTATCAACGTCTTAGATAAGAACCTGACCAGTTTCAACATCATCTCGTTGATTACCAGTGTACCCACCACACAGGTCATTACCTGGTTGATTACCAGTGTACCCACCACACAGGTCCTTACTGCACCATGGCAGAAAATCAGCGACAGCATAGACACCCTTGCTCTAAACAAATTAGTCGTCGACCTAGTAGAATAATATAATATCTGTCAGACACATCAACATCTTGGGATCTTGATACAGGGAATTCTTCTAAGCTTGTCTAACCTACAAGCATGACCTACTTACACTAGTGAATTTGTCTAATGGTGACTCCGCCTCCTCCTGCTTCTACTCACCTGACTGCAGTATATAAGCCACTTCTCCCAGCATATGCTGTACTTTTCTCAAGATTGATGGACTGAACACATCGACTCCATCCTGAGTCACTGATTACCTCAAACTCCTCCTCTCTTCACACCATTCTTCTTTGTATTGGACTGATGAAGCCACTATGTGGCGAAACATTTCCTCAATAAAAATTCCCATATTAGTTATCTTTCCAAGGCAATTTAACATTTCGAACTTTTTCACTGAGATCATCACCAAAGAGCCAACCCTCACGCTCACCCTGGTGGTAGATAAAGAGATGTTCTGATGTGTAAAACTGACGAGATCCTGGTTCATGGTTATACACCAGTCAAGTAATAAAGATGATCTGTGCTAGTACTTCCATCACCATACTAACACCACCATAACAGTCGTAATTACATTCTTCTTGAGAGCTTACAGGATCTCCAGCCCGGTCGTCCTCGAAGAGTACTCACATATCCAGAGTATATTAATCTGTCTACAGTTTCCTTCCCACTATAACAATGGTTGTAGGAGGTGAGTGCAACGCATCACGAACACAACATCTTCAGACAGACGCACTAGAGGTACATAGTCCTGTGTGAGGACGTAGCCACCAACGTGCCTAGTGCCTAATATTTTGTAGTGTTGAACACGTTTCTTCATTAAAGAGGTTATTCATAAGCTGGGTACACTTACACTAAGGCCTCGTTTAGATCATGAGGTGCAGTGTTCCTCTCATTACTGCAGAATGGATATAAATTTATGGAATAACTTACAGAAGAGGATGACAAAATTAATCTATGGTATAGGAAACTTGTCCTACGAAGAAAAATTGAGATCCCTGAGCCTATACTCTCTAGAAGACGTACAGTAAGGGAATATACGACTGATGTATACAGATGGCTGGCAGGTGTGGGAAATCAGGGAAGTCAACTGATTTCCCTAACCGCTAGGGAAAGGGAAGGGGGCTGAGGTTGTATGAGAGCATGTAATATGTATGCTTTCTTGATTCTGCTACATTTCCTTTATCCACTTTTAATTTATAAGACTAATTTAGTAATGAAGCCTCTATAGGCTAAAATTACTAGGTCTTATAAGTATTTAAGCTAAGCTAGAGATAGACATACAGTAATTTAGTTTAGTATCTACAGTTATCTTTCACAGCACACAAACTGATAACAGTGATCACTATCATACACCCTGTATTCTACACAGCAAGTATACACGAAGGAGATATACAACGGGTATTGAGAATATCTAACAAAAAAAAATTAAAATAACATTTAAATTGGATAAATTCAGATTTAGAAAGGATAAAGGAAGCAATATCTGCAAGGTGTGCACAGAGGGCAGGATGAGACTGACTACTACCACTAACACCTCTATCAAAAACCTAAAAAAAAAAATCGGCATTTTTAAAGACAGGATAAAAGTGTCACTATGCTGGAGCTGCGACAAAATCTATGTGGGAGAAACGTCCCGATATCTAGCTACAGGAGTCTATGACCTCAAGAATGCTTGGCATAACTTCAGATATGCAGGAGAGATACACAAGAACAGCCACGCTACTGTAATGAACTGCAGTTTGGTCAACCTCATCTATAAGGATTTACACAGACGTCGTTGACTTCGAATTACCAGTTATCATTTTGGTCAGTACAATTGTGCAGAACACCGGGAGTCTGAATATTTCAAGAGTTTAAGGCAGTGGTAGTGAGGTGCCAAGGCAAGACACGGCCGTTAAGTCTCACTATTGTTCTTCACACGCCTCGGCTACATTACACCTCCTCCCTTCCATGTTTTCTCGTGATTTATTTACACTGTCTTGGATTGGAGACGCTCCGGGTGAGCCAAACATATCCTGATAAGCTTCCAGAGGTACTTGTAGTATACTGAGTATACTACAATCTGTAATCATAGAGTAGAGTGGAAAAGTAATGTGAAGGACCTGGGAGTGATAATGTCTGAGGATCTCACCTTCAAGGACCACAACAATGCCACTATCACATCTGCGAGGAAACTGATAGGATGGATAATGAGAACATTAAAGACAAGAGATGACAATGATGATCCTTTTTAAATCACTTGTTCTCTCTAGACTGGAATACTGCTGTACATTAACATCCCAATTCAAGGAAAGTGAAATTGCAGATTTGGAGAATATACAGAGAACCTTTACTGCACGTATAAGTTCCATCAAACACCTTAATTGGAAATAAATGGTATAAAATACTGACACAATGGAAAAATAAAAACATAAGCAGTACCTGCCTATCAAGGACCAGTAGCACCTGCCTATCAAGGGCCAGTAGCACCTGCCTAGCATGCACCAGTAGGACCTGCCTAGCATGAACCAGTAGCACCTGCCTAGCATGGACTAGTAGCATCTCCCTATCAAGGACAAGTAGCACCTGCCTAGCATGGACTAGTAGCATCTGCCTTTCAAGGACCAGTAGCACCTGTCTATCAAGGACCAGTAGCACCTGCCTAGCATGAACCAGTAGCACCTGCCTAGCATGGACTAGTAGCACCTGCCTATCAAGGACCAGTAGCACCTGCCTATCAAGGACAAGTAGCACCTGCCTAGCATGGACTAGTAGCATCTGCCTATCAAGGACCAGTAGCACCTGTCTATCAAGGACCAGTAGCACCTGCCTAGCATGAACCAGTAGCACATGCCTAGCATGGACCAGTAGCCCCTGCCTGGCATGGACCAGTAGCACCTGCCTAGCATGCACCAGTAGCACCTTCGTAGCATGGACCAGTATCACCTGCCTAGCATGGACCAGTAGCACCTGCCTAGCATGGACCAGCAGCACCTGCCTAGCATGGACCAGTAGCACCTGCCTAGCATGAACCAGTAGCCCCTCCTATCAAGGACTAGTAGCACCTGCCTATCATGGACCAGTAGCACCTGCCTATCAAGGACTAGTAGCACCTGCCTAGCATGGACCAGTAGCACCTGCCTATCAAGGACTAGTAGCACCTGCCTAGCATGGACCAGTAGCACCTCCTATCAAGAACTAGTAGCACCTGCCTATCATGGACCAGTAGCACCTGCCTATGAAAGACTAGTAGCACCTGCCTAGCATGGACCAGTAGCACCTGCCTAGCATGGACCAGCAGCACCTGCCTAGCATGGACCAGTAGCACCTGCCTAGCATGGACCAGTAGCACCTGCCTATCAAGGACTAGTAGCACCTGCCTATCATGGACCAGTAGCACCTGCCTATCAAGGATTAGTAGCACTTGCCTAGCATGAACCAGTAGCACCTGCCTATCAAGGACTAGTAGCACCTGCCTAGCATGGACCAGTAGCACCTGCCTAGCATGGACCAGCAGCACCTGCCTAGCATGGACCAGTAGCACCTGCCTAGCATGGACCAGTAGCACCTGCCTATCAAGGACTAGTAGCACCTGCCTAGCATGGACCAGCAGCACCTGCCTAGTATGGACCAGTAGCACCTGCCTAGCATGGACCAGCAGCACCTGTCTAGCATGGACTAGTAGCACCTGCCTATGAAGGACCAGTAGCACCTGTCTATCAAGGACCAGTAGCACCTGCCTAGTATGGACCAGTAGCACCTGCCTATCAAGGACCAGTAGCATCTGCCTTGCATGGACCAGTAGCACCTGCCTATGAAGGACCAGTAGCACCTGCCTATGAAGGACCAGTAGCACCTGTCTATCAAGGACCAGTAGCACCTGCCTAGTATGGACCAGTAGCACCTGCCTATCAAGGACCAGTAGCATCTGCCTAGCATGGACCAGTAGCACCTGCCTATGAAGGACCAGTAGCACCTGCCTAGTATGGACCAGTAGCACCTGCCTATCAAGGACCAGTAGCATCTGCCTAGCATGGACCAGTAGCACCTGCCTATCAAGGACCAGTAGCATCTGCCTAGCATGGACCAGTAGCATCTGCCTATCAAGGACCAGTAGCACCTGCCTATCAAGGACCAGTAGCATCTGCCTAGCATGGACCAGTAGCACCTGCCTATCAAGGACCAGTAGCACCTGCCTAGCATGGACCAGTAGCACCTGCCTATCAAGGACCAGTAGCACCTGCCTAGCATAGGCTAGTAAGTCCTGTCTAGCATGAAATATTACAAGAAATGTTACGTGAAATATATGTTACACTGTCAGCAGTGTCACTCAACACTGTCAGCAGTGCCACTCAACACTGTCAGCAGTGTCACTCAACACTGTCAGCAGTGCCACTCAACACTGTCAGCAGTGTCACTCAACACTGTCAGCAGTGCCACTCAACACTGTCAGCAGTGTCACTCAACACTGTCAGCAGTGTCACTCAACACTGTCAGCAGTGCCACTCAACACTGTCAGCAGTGTCACTCAACACTGTCAGCAGTGTCACTCAACATTGTCAGCAGTCACTCAAAACTGTCAGCAGTGTCACTCAACACTGTCAGCAGTGCCACTCAACACTGTCAGCAGTGTTACTCAACACTGTCAGCAGTGTCACTCAACACTGTCAGCAGTGTCACTCAACACTGTCAGCAGTGCCACTCAACACTGTCAGCAGTGTCACTCAACACTGTCAGCAGTGCCACTCAACACTGTCAGCAGTGTCACTCAACACTGCCAGCAGTGTCACTCAACACTGTCAGCAGTGTCACTCAACATTGTCAGCAGTGCCACTCAACACTGTCAGCAGTGTCACTCAACACTGTCAGCAGTGCCACTCAACACTGTCAGCAGTGTCACTCAACACTGTCAGCAGTGTCACCCAACACTGTCAGCAGTGCCACTCAACACTGTCAGCAGTGTCACTCAACACTGTCAGCAGTGTCACCCAACACTGTCAGCAGTGCCACTCAACACTGTCAGCAGTGTCACTCAACACTGTCAGCGGTGTCACCCAACACTGTCAGCAGTCACTCAAAACTGTCAGCAGTGTCACTCAACACTGTCAGCAGTGTCAGTCAACACTGTCAGCAGTGTCACTCAACACTGTCAGCAGTGTCACTCAACACTGTCAGCAGTGTCACTCAACACTGTCAGAAGTGTCACTCAACACTGTCAGCAGTGTCACTCAACACTGTCAGCAGTGTCACTCAACACTGTCAGCAGTGTCACTCAACACTGTCAGCAGTGTCACTCAACACTGTCAGAAGTGTCACTCAACACTGTCAGCAGTGTCACTCAACACTGTCAGCAGTGTCACTCAACACTGTCAGCATTGTCACTCAACACTGTCAGCAGTGTCACTCAACACTGTCAGCAGTGTCACTCAACACTGTCAGCAGTGTCACTCAACACTGTCAGCAGTGTCACTCAACACTGTCAGCAGTGTCACTCAACACTGTCAGCAGTGTCACTCAACACTGTCAGCAGTGTCACTCAACACTGTCAGCAGTGTCACTCAACACTGTCAGCAGTGTCACTCAACACTGTCAGCAGTGTCACTCAACACTGTCACTCAGCACTGTCGCAGTGTCACTCAACACTGTCACCATTCACACACTGTCAGCAGTGTCACTCAACACTGTCGCAGTGCACTCAACACTGTCCAGCACCAGCTGTCACTCAACACTGTCAGCAGTGTCCACATGTCCAACACTGTCAGCAGTGTCACTCAACACTGTCAGCAGTGTCACTCAACACTGTCAGCAGTGTCACTCAACACTGTCAGCAGTGTCACTCACTCAGCAGTGTACTCAACACTGTCAGCAGTGTCACTCAACACTGTCAGCAGTGTCACTGCGTGCACTACACTGTCAGCAGTGTCACTCAACACTGTCAGCAGTGTCACTCAACACTGTCAGTAGTGTCACTCAACACTGTCAGCGTTTTGACTCAACACTGTCAGCAGTGTCACTCAACACTGTCAGCAGTGTCACTCAACACTGTCAGCAGTGTCACTCAACACTGTCAGCGTTGTTACTCAACACTGTCAGCAGTGTCACTCAACACTGTCAGCAGTGTCACTCAACAATGTCAGCGTTGTTACTCAACACTGTCAGCAGTGTTACTCAACACTGTCAGCAGTGTTACTCAACACTGTCAGGAGTGCCACTCAACACTGTCAGCAGTGTCACTCAACACTGTCCTCACTGCCACTCAGCAGCAACACTCAACTGCCTAAACTAATCTTAATTTCCCGCTTTTATTGGCTGAATTACTCTTAGATTTCGTCCTATTCCTGGGTCTCTGTATTGTGATTGGTTATTGTTCCTTGTTTACAAGGTGTCTCATTGGTTGACGTGCTCCTGAATCTCTGTAATAACCTGGTTGTCACTCACAGAGTGCAAACTCCCTCATGAGTGCTTCCGTCATTCACTCGTGGTTGTAATGGCTCCTCTCCGCTCGTTTAGTCGTCACAGTTCCGGGTTTTTCCGGCTTTGCGAAATGGCGAGTGTTGTCGGAGACGCCGTCGTCAATTATTACGTAATAACTCTAAAAATATACCTTGCCGACCTTGGAACGTATACTGAGCTTGATGTTAACTTTACTGCATGGTTAAGTTCACTACACCAAGGTTAAGTTCACTATACCATGGTCAAGTTCACTACACCAAGGTTAAGTTCACTATACCATGGTCAAGTTCACTACACCATGGTTAAGTTCAGTACACCATGGTTAAGTTCACTATACCATGGTCAAGTTCACTTCACCAAGGTTAAGTTCACTATACCATGGTCAAGTTCACTACACCATGGTTAAGTTCACTACACCATGGTCAAGTTCAATACACCATGGTTAAGTTCACTACACTATGGTTAAGTTCACTACACCATGGTTAAGTTCACTACACCATGGTTAAGTTCACTATACCATGGTCAAGTTCACTACACCATGGTTCAGTACACTATGGTTAAGCTCACCACACCATGGTTAAGTTCACTACACCATGGTTAAGTTCACTACACCATGGTTAAGTTCACTATACCATGGTTAAGTTCACTATACCATGGTCAAGTTCACTACACCATGGTTAAGTTCACTACACCATTGTTAAGTTCAGTACACCATGGTTAAGCTCACCACACCATGGTTAAGTTCACTACACCATGGTTAAGTTCACTACACCATGGTTAAGTTCACTACACCATGGTCAAGTTCACTACACCATGGTTAAGTTCACTACACCATGGTTAAGCTCACCACACCATGGTTAAGTTCACTACATCATGGTTAAGTTCACTACACCATGGTTAAGTTCACTATACCATGGTCAAGTTCACTACACCATGGTTAAGTTCACTACACCATGGTTAAGTTCAGTAAACCATGGTTAAGCTCACCACACCATGGTTAAGTTCACTACACCATGGTTAAGTTCACTACACCATGGTTAAGTTCACTATACCATGGTCAAGTTCACTACACCATGGTTAAGTTCACTACATCATGGTTAAGTTCACTACATCATGGTTAAGTTCACTACACCATGGTTATGTTCAGTACACCATGGTTAAGTTAACTACGGGATTGTTAATTTCACTACAGCAGAGTAAAGTTCACTACAGCAGGGTAAAGTTCACTAAACTACTAGTAAGTTCACTACAGCAGGGTAAAGTTCACTAAACTACTAGTAAGTTCACTACTGCATAGTTTAGTTCACTAGTGCAAGGGTAAGTTTGCAACGTCATTGTTAAGCTCAGTACGCTAGCTTAGTTCAGTTCACTAGTTCAGTTCGTTAGTTTAATCCTATTTTCTCTCCACTATGGTCAAGTTCACTACTACATGGTCAAGTTCGCAACATCATGGTTAAGTTCATTACACACTACTTCAAGGCTATTTTCATTACACTATTGTCAAGTTCACTATAACATGGTTAAGTTTACTTCCGAATACACCAATCATTGCGTCAGGTTCACAGCGAAAAACTTTAGGTTTTGCCACTGAAGTTTCTAGTTTATTGCGCACCCCATATTCATCCTGTGGAGGGTAGGGCAAGAACATATGGATACACAAAAGGCCTAGGAACTAGGCCTTTTGTGTATCCATATGTTCCCAAAAGTGTTTACAGAAAGATTTATATCTACAGTCCACTTATCTGTTGCAAGAAAATTTAGGAAATTTGCTTAGTATTCCTGGTATCTTATTTTTGTAATACGATATCTTGACATATCACAGATTATACTATGTCTATATTTTTCAATAAATGGACAATTAAGCACATAATTTTCAAAATAGTGACCACAGGGCTGGCCATATACCTTGCATTTGGCTTGATCATCATGTATGTGTCTGCCAAACTGCCAGAAGTACTTGTAACCAAGCCTAAGCCTGGCTACCACATCATTAGTCTGTTTACATTACAGATTGCTCCATAAACGTACTTATACCCACTATGTTATCATAGTGGGTTTTAGAGCTACTCAGGCTTCTAACTGCATTCCTCTAACATTCATTGTTTACTTCTCTCCTAATATTATTCCTAATGCTAGATACAGACACACCAAAATTATATTCTACGTTTTCCTTCAGGGTACTTTTTTGGCAAACGTATCAACTTTATCATGAAGAAGTAATCCAATGTGTGATGGAATCCGTAATAATTGCTCATTAATTCCCCTTTCCCGAATTTTTTAGTATCTATACCTGGCTTCTCAAGTGAGCATGTTGTTAGTCATTATATGAGTCAAGAGCCTTCAGTGATGACATAGAATCAACAATAATCAGAGGGTCAAGCTCAGTGTCATAAGTTAACTTTAGTGGAGATAAAAGGTATCATGTACTCTTTACCCAGGTAGATCTGTTTGTGACTTGATAAAGCCAACTGTGTGGGCGAACCGTAATCAATAAAGGATCGCATTATACTGCATTTGTGCTTATTTTTCCAAGTTAACTTTAGTGCCATTAACATGACAAACAATTCAGTTTGCAGTGTAGACGTCCAGTTGTTAATTCTTATGTCTAATTCAACATAATTCCTATCGTTCTTAACTAGGGAGGTGACAACGAGAGCAGATGCAACCCAGTAGACTCCTGCTTAGATCCATCAGTGTATATAACTTGTGATAAATTATTACTAACAGTTAGGTGAGAAATTTCTTCTTGAGCAGTTGCTTTTATAAGTGATTTAAGTAAGAGATTACTAGTAATGAGTTTCTTGGGAGTGGCTTGCAGGTATGTGATATTAAATGAACATATCTTCCATGGTGGGCTGAAATGCTTGTGTTGTCTACAGTGATACAGTTCGTACAGGTTATAAAACTTAATATAATTGCATGTTTTCACAACCCATTTAGATCCATGTGTATGCATTTACTTCTAGACGTTTAGTAAGATTCGTAGTGACAAGAATTTCCATTTCTTTGACCTAAATTTGACTAGGGGTAAATCCTTAGTAGCTTTGTCACGCCTAGGGGGTAAATCCTTAGTAGCTTTGTCACGCCTAGGGGGTAAATCCTTAGTAGCTTTGTCACGCCTAGGAGGTAAATCCTTAGTAGCTTTGTCACGCCTAGGGGGTAAATCTTTAGCAGCTTTGTCACACCTAGGGGATAAATCCTTAGTAGCTTTGTCACGCTTTTTTCCCCTCACACTTCTAGCCAGGATCTTCCCTTTCCCCAACGCTTGACTCTTCTTTACCCAACCTCACTGTCCCTTAATTATATCTATTGTCTGTTGCAGAGTGAATTCCTTTGTACGTGTTCTTGTTGGTGGGTTATAGAACCAGTGACAGCAAGCGCCGTATCGAGCTCTTTGTACGGTACAGTGTAGGGGTTCGAGTGGAGCTCCCGGCCACAATGGATGAAGTATTAATCTTAGCTCTGACAGGTGGGATCAGCATTCCAACAACTTGATTACGTATTCATCAAGGGGCAAACAACCATCAATTATTTGATGCTAGAGGCAACGTGACCACACACAGATGGCCACAACACACGAAACACTGCAAAGCTATATTTTAACAGATGTTTCGTTCTCTGAAGAAGTTTGATCAAGTCATGAATTGATGAAGCTCCACGTAGAGCCAAAGGCTGACCCAATCACAGCATTTTAACACGGTGTGTTTTCAAACCGATAACAGGTGTTTGAGTTTTAAATACATTTTCATAATAATAATAATAAACTTCTACTTCTCCTATTTAATACAAGTCCAACTTTTTATTCATTGCCAAAACTATAGTGGTCTTAGGCTGGTCGCTTCACTAAGCCACTGTCTTAATATAAACATATATATAAGTATATACATGCAGAACAACCACTGTAAAAAAACATAGTGAAATTCCAAGTGCTTTCGTGATTTCTCACATTATCAAGGAACTCTCCTAATGTGAGAAATCACGAAAACGCTTGAAATTTCACAATTTTTTCACAGTGGTTGTTCTGGATATTGTGATATCTCCTGTTTACTGTGATCTTATTGCATATATATATATATATATATATATATATATATATATAGGTAATGCAATTATGCGGTAAACCCATATGTCTGTGTTTCAACACAAGAAGTAGTGGAGAGGGACAAACCTTGACTTCTGGTCGCCACGGCCTCCCTACGACATCATCTGCGCGAAATAAAAAAATGAATAAATAATAGTTAAGATACAATAGTGATTATAATAAGATAATGACAGTATCAGATAGATAGTGTTAATATGCAAGATAATGTTAGTGTTAGAATGTAATGAGAGTCTATAAGATAATGATAGTGTAAGATAATAATAGTGTAAGATAATGATAGTGATAGTGCAAAATAATGATAATGTTAGTGTAAGATAATGATAGTGTTAGTGCAATATAATGATAGTGTTAGTGTAAGATAAAGTTAGCTTTAGTGTAAGATGATGAAAGTGTTAGTGTAATATAATGATAGTTTAAGTGTAAAATAATGATAGTGTTAGTGTAATATAAAGATAGCTTTAGTGTAAGATGATGACAGTGTTAGTGAAAACATTATACAAGACAATACATGTATCAAACACAAAAATACAAACTGGTATACAGGTCTAGCTGACATCAATGACATACTACTATATAGAAAGCCACTTGTTATGCAGAGCATTTCAGGCAAATTAGGTCAGTGTCGCAGGATGCGACCCGCACCAGTCTACTAACACCCAGGTACCCATTTTACTGATGGGTGAACATAGACAACCGGTGTAAGGAAACACGTCCAATGTTTCTACCCTGGCTGGGAATCGAACCCAGACCCTCGCCGTGTGAAGCGAGAGCTTTAGCCACCAGGCCACCAGAGCCCTAATATACCTAATATAATATCCTACTATTGTCTTAGTCTACTTTAATAATCCGAATGTTATTTAAATTATTCCTATGGTATAGATTACTCAAAATACCACTTCGAATTTATGGTTTTGTTAAGGTTTTTCTACTGGATTCATTAAGAAGATTAAGGGTACTATACGGTCCTAGATATGTGACAAAAACACAAGACATTTAATATTTACAAGCCGTATGTGGGGATTTTGGAGATTCTATAAATTTCTACACTGACAGCGTTACTTTTGCACATCCCTAGTAAATATTAACCAGAATAACTCTATTACTAATCTATTAAGCAATTACATATATCAATGCATGTTTTATTTGCTTAATATATGCAACACACTATAATAATAATAATAATAATAATAATAATAATAATAATAATAATAATAATAATAATAATAATAATAATAATAATAATAATATCTTATTTATCCAAGTACAAGGTATACAGGCCTAGCTGATATCAGTGACATACTGGACTATACTACACTGCTGCGTGAGACTTGTATGGTGGACCTTCAAATATCGAGTAAGTGGTGGTGGGAAAAAGGTCACAGACTCCGACCGCAAAAAAAAAAAAACCATACCACGGGTGGGGTTCGAACCCGATTTCGTGAGTCATGTTGACGGCAAAAAAAATAGTTTCGTTTTTACCATAACAGAAAACGCCGACGGTAGCTTTCAAGATGAACTAAATAAACTTCTAATTGTATTTTAAGATTAAGCAACCGTTCTGGCATCATTACCGGTCACATCCTACTAAGGGTAAAGGCCCTTCACTGAAATCACAGAACGGATGGTGTTCGAACCCAAGGCAGCCAGTTTTATAACTAGCAGCCCAGTGGCAGAACTGGTCTCCTAGTTCTAAGACTGTTTTGCCCTAGGTTCGAGCCCCCTCGGTCAGTCATTTGTTTACAATCGAGTTATTACGATTTCGTGGACCCTTCAGTGGGCTGCGACGTATGAAGACCTATCTCAGCACACTCATGGAACAAGTTAGTTTAAACAGTGTTACTATAATAAACAGTGGGCCAGCATATAATAATAATAATCTTAATTTCTACAAGTACATGGCTTAGCTGACATCAATGACATACTACTATACAGAAAGCCGCTTGTTATGCAGAGAATTTCGGGCAAATTAGGCCCCAGGATGCGACCCATACCAGTCGACAAACACCCAGTACTTATTTCAGTGACAGATGAACATGGACAGTAGGTGTCTTAAGGAAACCCCCGGACGTCAGTGTGTGGGCTGAGTGCACTAGCACTCGACCTACGGGACACTTGCTTAACAATACACTTGAAAACGATCTGGACAAAACTAATCGACACTTTCGTCTACACTTTGTGTAGTCGGCAAGGGCGAAATACAAAATTTCTAAGTTGATCATAATTGTACAGTAGGTTAATGAACAACAAATGTCTAAATTTCATTAATTTTCACGTACGCGGGAATTGGTTCTATATTTATCTTATGTTAATCCGTTTTTACCATTTAATACATAATAATGCTAGTTTCATTGTTCACTGGGAGACTGGGAGTGCCATTTGTGTGTCTTTGTTTTCAGACTGTGTACACCATGGAAGATACCTGGAGTATACCTGGAGAGGGTTTCGGGGGTCAGCGCCCCCGCGGCCCGGTCTGAGACCAACCCGTTACAATATATCTATAGAAACCATTACAAGAATTTAATTTGCACCCCTTAGTAGTGCTCATATTAGCGTGCCAGACTGCTGCCACCTACCATAATTCCAGAGCATGTTCCTCTTATACTAAGCGCTGTTTGTGGTAACGTGAACTGGAATTTTTGTATCTTCATACCAAAAAAGTATTCGGTTTCTTATGCTTATGAACACACTATACAAAACATGTTTAGATTATTGCTACATTGAATTAGAAAGTTACTCTGGCATGCAGTGTTCAGACATGTCTTCGTTAACCTCGCAGGGGACAATATTGACAGAGTGGAATAATCGCTGACCGGAAAAGGAACACGTCAGAGGTTCAATGGTATTGTTACACAACTGAAGGTTTCCGTGCCTCATCTCCCAAGTATGTCTCGCCCAGCATCCAGAAAAAAGACGCATAACGTCCACGGATAGCGACGCCACCTGTTGACTTTATAAAACCGAACTGGATATATAGGAAGAATACTAGGAATTACAAGACAGTAATCTCATACTAGCACTCTCAACACAAGATGACAACAATCATCAGAAGATATGAAAGTAGACAGTATTCATTATATGTGCGATAGTCATTACCATAATTATATATAATAACGACAAGCTGATGAATAAAGACATATGCAACACCTTGGTATATTTATTGTGTAGTTGTTGTTGTTGATGTTTGGACCAGTAACTCAACCGTGGGAGACGAGGAGTGACTGACACAGCACGACAACAGGAAATATAGGCCTAAACAGCTACAGCCTAAAAGAAACCAGAGAAGACGAAACCATTTGTTTCAGAGTGGGAGTAAACAAAAGTGAATGACGCTGTCCAGTGATTATAATAATAATAATAATAATAATTATTATTATTATTATAATTATAATAGTAATAATAATAATAATAATAATAATAATAATAATAATAATAATAATAATAATAATAATAAATATTTATTTCTACAAGTACACGTACAATACGGGATCAGGTACTTAATTTAAGCTCGGGAAGTGAGTCAAGTTTGCTTATACAGAGGATCAAACAAATGCCTTGATTAAAAACCTGTGAAACTAAAGCGTGAGGAGAGATACCTGGTGACGAGGTACCTCACCAGGTCTTTGTTTACATCACACAGAGAGAAGTGCTCCCTCAGGGTCATTACCTCGCCCAGTTTTGTCACAATTGCATCACCAGCTGGTTGACTCACCTCACTCACTATCTATCTCACCTCTAAACTGCTTGATGCTGAGTCACTCACTCATCATCCAGGGTGTTACTCACTCATAGTTCTCTCTGATGGTTATTCGTTCATCCCTGTGATTCTTCTTGTTATTTATTGATGAGTGTGATTGATATTATAGAGAAATTCTTGTGATTGATATTATACAATAATCCTGGTGATTGATATTCGTTAATTATTGTTGTTATTCATTGATCCAAATTTGTTATATATTTTTCTGCCTCTATAATCATTCATAGTTTATGTTGCTTCTACAATCACACAATCAGTGGTAGTTTATGTTGCTTCTACAATCACACAATCAGTGATAGTTTATGCTGCTTCTACAATCACACAATCAGTGGTAGTTTATGTTGCTTCTACAATCACACAATCGGTTGTACTTTATGTTGCTTTTACAAACACACAATCAATCTCAGTTTAAAAATATTGTTCCTACAATCAGTTTTAGTTTAAATAATATTGCCTTTACAATCACACAATCAGCTTCACTTTAAAACATATTGTTCCAACAATCACACAGCCAGTCTCAGTTTAAATAATATTGCTTTTAAAATCATACAATCAGTTAAGAAATACTGCTTCTACAATCACACACTGTTAAGCAATCCTGCTTCTACAATCATACAATTATTTATAGTTTCATTAATATTACTTTTATAAGCATTAAATCAGTTATTTTTAATAAATTATACAATCACTCGTAGTTTAAATATTGCTTCTACAATCATCTAAGTTATAATGTTCCTACAATCATACAGTCAGTTATAGTTTAAGAAACATAGTTTCTACAATCAGTCGTAGTTTAAATATTACTCCTACAATCATACAGTCAGTTATTGCTTAAGTAATATTGCTTTTACAATCAGTTATTCAAGTAACATTTCTACTACAATCATACAATCAGTTATAATTAAGAAATATTGTTTCTACAATCATACAGTCGTAGTTTAATTAATATTGCTTCTACAATCATACAGTTTATGTCTCATTACCACCTTCACCATCTATGTCTCATCGTCACCTTCACTCTATGTCTCATCGTCCCCTTCACCATCTATGTCTCATCGTCACCTTCACTCTATGTCTCATCGTCACCTTCACCATCTATGTCTCATCGTCACCTTCACCATCTATGTCTCATCGTCACCTTCACTCTGTCTCATCGTCACCTTCACCATCTATGTCTCATCGTCACCTTCACCATCTATGTCTCATCGTCATCTTCACCATCTATGTCTCATCGTCACCTTCACCATCTATGTCTCATCGTCACCTTCACCATCTATGTCTCATCGTCACCTTCACCATCTATGTTTCATCGTCACCTTCACCATCTATGTCTCATCGTCACCTTTACCATCTATGTCTCATCATCACCTTCACCATCTATGTCTCATCGTCACCTTCACCATCTATGTCTCATCGTCACCTTCACCATCTATGTCTCATCGTCACCTTCACCATCTATGTCTCATCATCACGTTCACCATCTATGTCTCATCATCACGTTCACCATCTATGTCTCATCATCTTCACCATTATGTCTCATCATCATTTTCACCATTTACGCCTCATCATTACCTTCACCATCTGTCTCATCATCACCTTCAGCATCTATATCTCATCACAATCATCAATTATTCCTCATCATCACCTTCACTATCTCTCATCATCACCTTCACCATCTATGTCTCATTACCACCTTCACCACTTGTCTCATCATCACCTTCATCATCTATGTCTCATCATCACCTTCATCTATGTCTCATTATCACCTTCAGCATCTATATCTCATCACAATCATCAATTATTCCTCATCATCACCTTCACTATCTCTCATCATCACCTTCACCATCTATGTTTCATTACCACCTTCACCATTTATCTCATCATCACCTTCACCATCAATGTCTCATTATCACCTTCACCATCTATGTCTCATCATCACCTTCACCACCTATGTCTCATCATCACCTTCATTTATGTCTCATTATCACCTTCACTATTTATCTCATCATCATCACCTTCACCATCTATGTCTCATCATCACCTTCACCATCTATGTCTCATGATCACCTTTACCATCTATGTCTCGTTATCACCTTCAGTGTCTATGTCTTATTATCATTATTACCATCTGTTTAGTTATTACCATCAACATCTATGTACCATTATAACCATCACCATCTGTGTCTTATTATTACCATCTATGTCTCATTATAACCATCACCATATATGTTTCATTATAACCATCACCATCTATGTTTTATTATAACCATCACCATATATTTCTCATTATAATCATCACCATATATGTCATTGTGACCCTCACCATCTATGTCTCATTATCACCCTCATCTTCTATGTCTCACTGTTACCCTCATCTTCTATGTCTCATTGTCACCCTCACCATCTATGATTATCACCCTCGCCATCTATGTCTCATTATCACCCCTCACCATCTATGTCTCACTCGACTTGCTTAGTGGGTTACGCCTGTGTCTCCTGCTTGACCTCTGACACCCCTGGAGCTGAGCCGGGGGTCACGTGACCTTCTCACGGCATCGGGGCAGAGTTGTGACCAACCATCATACAACCTACGTACTTACGTGTCTTTAGTGCATGATTATTATTGTTAAGTTCAATATTGTTATTAAGTCAGAGGGAATACTTTTCACTGTCTCTGAACCGAGTCAATGTTCACAACTTCGTTGCAGTTATATTATTTCTGCCATATTTTTATTTGTTCTGCAATTGTTTTACATGATGGTAGGATTGCTGGTGTCTTTTTTCTGTCTCATAAACACAGACTTAGGTCCCACTACACATGCATGTACAAGCATATATATCTGGGTTTTCTTTTATTTTCTTACTAGTTCTTGTTCTTCTTTATTTCTTATCTCCATGGGGAAGTGGAAAAGAATTCTTCCAGGAGCAAGGGACTAGTAACCCCTCCTCCTGTATAAATTATTAAATTAAAAAAAAATCGTTTTTCTTTTTAAGTCACCTTGCCTCGGTGGGATACGATCGGTTTGTTGAAAAAATAATATTTGTATATGATGGATTTGCAGTATATGTTTGTAGTTTGTTTATTAGGGGAGCATGAAAGTGCTGTCACCGCCTGAGGTATCAGTGACTGGCCTGACAAACGCTGGGCATGGCTACTTTGTCAACAGCAAGGGGAAGCTTGTACATACCCTCGCCAGCAGAAGGCATTCTGTCGTCTTCTGGGAAGGACGTGAGCTTTGGTTGCTTTGTCTCTAATGACAATCTCACATGGAGTCACAAGCTTTATCACTATGGATTTTGGGACTCAGAATTTCTGTTAGATTGTGTCTGTATCATGTGTTCATACTGTGGACTCATGTTATTTTTAATGACATTATTGACATAGCCACTGCTAAGACTAGTATTCACTCTGGCTTCATTCACAGTATCCATAAGTTATGAATACTTTATTACCTGACCTTTAGTTACTTGTAAGAAAGGTTTGATTTAAGAGGGACCTACCCGGTACGTTTGCTACATTGTCTTTCAGTTATTACATTCGTATTTCTACTAGTGGGCCTCGCCTCCTCTGTCGTCTTCAAGATTTTCTATGCCTCACCTATGCCAGTATATAAGTTTCCATGCTGATGCTTCAGCTTCACATTGTTCCAGACTATGGAGCATAAGGGACTGACCACCTCAAGCTACGTCTTCGAGGATGATGAACTGATTACGTCGTCTCTACATCTCCACTGCTTCCGCTGCCTCCTTTGTATTTGACTGAAGAAGCCTACAGTGTAAGCGTAACATTTCGGAATGTAGATACCTAGCTATTGCATATGTATTATATATAGATTATAATTTTATGGGGCTTAGTGTCAACACTGTGTCATGTGTGAATTTTCCATTACTAGTCAAGGACAACTGATGTGGAGCGGGATTGTGACTTTGTGTCAGATTTTGTGAATTCCCTCTCACTTAGGCATCCAAGAGCATGACCAAATTGATGAATTAGCTAAACAAGCATCATATAAAGAGAATGTTTAATATATTTTTTTTTTTTTCAAACAAAAGTTTAAGAAACATTGTCAGAAAGGAATTAGCAAACGAATTTGAAAAAAAATAGAACAGTACAGGTAGCAACTAGCACATTCATTATCCATTATAATAGAAACTGTCAAGTTCAACACATATTTGGAGAAAGTAAAAATGTCAGTAAATTACAAGATGTTGTTACTACTAGACTAAGGCTAGGCTATAAGTATCTCTGGCGGTACTGTTGTTACTACTAGACTAAGGCTAGGCTATAAGTATCTCTGGCATCTGTTACTACTAGACTAAGGCTAGGCTATAAGTATCTCTGGCAGTACTGTTGTTACTACTAGACTAAGGCTAGGCTATAAGTATCTCTGGCAGTACTGTTGTTACTACTAGACTAAGGCTAGGCTATAAGTATCTCTGGCAGTACTGTTGTTATACAAGACTAAGGCTAGGCTATAAATATCTCTGGCAGTACTGTTGTTACTGCTAGACTAAGGCTAGGCTATAAGTATCTCTGGCAGTACTGTTGTTACTACTAGACTAAGGCTAGGCTATAAGTATCGCTGGCAGTACTGTTGTTATACTAGACTAAGGCTAGGCTATAAGTATCGCTGGCAGTACTGTTGTTACTGCTAGACTAAGGCTAGGCTATAAGTATCTCTGGCAGTACTGTTGTTACTGCTAGACTAAGGCTAGGCTATAAGTATCCTGGCAGTACTGTTGTTATGCTAGACTAAGGCTAGGCTATAGATCCTGGCAGTACTGTTGTTACTACTAGACTAAGGCTAGGCTATAAGTATCCTGGCAGTACTGTTGTTACTACTAGACTAGAGTAGCTGGAGTACTATAATTATATCGCTGGCAGTACTGTTGTTACTGCTGGACTAAGGCTAGGCTATAAATATGTGTCAGCATGGCTTGTATAGAGATGTCAATACAAAGTGTCTGGACAGATATTAAGCTATACTACTGAAGCATTATAATCTCCAAACATCCAACCTCTCAGAGACACCTCCATGCCAACCCTACAAGATATGGTAAACCACCTCATCGTTAATGAAAAGATATCTGAAATCTTTATGAGACACTTATGCGACATTTGGGTATTTTTATTCTGGAAACGTTTCGCCAGCCAGTGGCTTCCTCAGTCAAATAAAAGATGAGGAGAAGACTGATTACCTCAAACTCCTCCACATCTTCCACCATTTTCTGCACTGGACTGAGGAAGCCACTGGCTGGAGAAACATTTCCAGAATGAAGATATACAAATATTGCACAGGTGTCTCATTTATCAACTTGTCGGTTTTCTAAACTATTTTGAATATTCACATCTAAACTCTTGAAGTTTGTATCCAAATTTTGCACCGACTAGATGAACAAATTGTCGTTATAGAGATTGTAACCCACCTATTCCCCTTCTGATCATTTTTTTTTTTTTAGATTGTATTACTTATTGTACTATGTACAACAAGTATATATGACGAAATTACAAAATAACTAATGTTTCTTTCTAGTGTTGTAACAATGCTCAGCGAGGTCTGACAAAGACCCATTGTGATCTTAGTAATCCTGTTTTTTTTTTTTTGGCGCTACCGCTCACAGGATGAGCTGTGGCTGCATTATACTATATGATAGTTAAATTGTGGTAACATCTACAGTGTGCTGCTACAGTATTTTCAATATCATTCGCATATGGTCTCCCAGGATCACTAACGACCATTCTCTGGACTATCTATAGAACCACTGGCATGACCATTACCATGATCATTTCCAGGATTACCAGGAGGACCATTCCTAGGATCAATGGCAGGGCCATTCCCGAGATTACTATAACCGCTTAAAGACCACGGGTAGGATAATTCCCAGGACCACTGGCAGTACCATTCCCAGGACCACTGGCAGTACCATTCCCAGGACCACTGGCAGAAATATTCCCAGGACCACTGGTAGGAATATTCCCAGAACCACTAGCATTAATATTCCCAGGACCACTGGCAGGACCAATTCCAAGATCACAAGGTGGACATATCTTTGATGAGTTCCAAGAGTTTTTCTACTCCCGGAGTCCGGCCATGGGCCAGGCTCGTCTGGTGCTAGCCTGATCCACCAGGCTATTGCTGGTGGTGGCCCGCTGCCCCACTTATTCATCACAGCCTGGTTGATCTGGCACCTGGATGAGATACTTGTCCAGTTTCCTCTTGAAAACTTTTACACTTGTCCCAACAGTGTTTCTAATATCTTCTGGTAAGATGTTGAATAGTCTAGGGCTACGGATGTTGATACAGTGTTTAATTACTGTAACCACTGTACCCCTGCTTTTCACTGAGTTTATTTTACACTTCCTCGCATATTTCTCAGTCCAGTACGTTGTTATGTCAGTGGAAAGATTTGGGACCAGGCCCTCTAAGTACTTTCCAGGTATATATATAGTCATGTATCTCTCCCCCGCTCTTATGCGTACAAATTTAAGACTTTAAGGCGTTCGTAGTAATTTAAATGTTTTATTGGCTCTTAAGCGGGCTGTAAACGACCTCTGTATTTATTTCAGCTCTGATATCTCCCCTGCCCTGAACGGGACCGTCAACACTGAACAATATTTTTAACGAGAGAACACAGCGATTTGAAAAGTGTCACCATTGGTTCTATTTTCCAAGTTTCGAAAGTTCTCATTACCCAGCCCGTCATCCTCCTGGCTGTGGTGATATTTGCCTTATTGTCTTCTTTGAAAAAAGTCAGCTGTTTTTCACGTGTTCTTTTCGTTCTATTTGACGATGCTCTTGAGTTTTGCATACAGTGTTCTCTCTGAGTTCTTCATTCTTTCCATACCTAAGCAGCTGAAACTTATCACCATTTAACGTCATGTTGTTCTCCACTGCCCACTGGAAAACAATGCTTATATCTTCCTGAAATTTTTCAGTGTCTTCTTCCGAGGTGGCTTTCATGCTTATTTTAATGTCATCTGCAAATGATGATACGAGGATAAGAAACAGAAGAGGTGTCAGGACAGTGCCATTCACCGGAAAACTGGCAGGACCATTGGGAAAAACATTCCCAGTACCACTGGCATAACCATTCCCAGGACCACTGGCAAGACCATTCCCAGGACCACTGGCAGTGCCATTCCCAGGACCACTGGCAGGACTATTTCCTGGACCACTGGAAGGACTATTCCCAGGACCACTGGCAGGACCATTCCCAGGACCACTGGCAGGACTACTCCCTGGACCACTGGCATGACCATTCCCAGGACCACTGGCAGGACCATTCCATGAGACAGTAAAGGTGTGCTGGGAAGGTGAGAGTGGATGACCTTGGAGTAAATTATAACCCCTGAAGACGACCTTGAACGACGTTCCCTGCACCAGGGGTAGACAGGTAGACGATCCCAGTACCCGACAGTCAGGTAGACCTTGAACGACCTTCCCTGCACCAGGGGTAGACAGGCAGACGATCCCAGTACACGACAGTCAGGTAGACCTTGAACGACCTTCCCTGCACCAGGGGTAGACAGGTAGACGATCCCAGTACACGACAGTCAGGTAGACCTTGAACGACCTTCCCTGCACCAGGGGTAGACAGGCAGACGATCCCAGTACACGACAGTCAGGTAGACCTTGAACGACCTTCCCTGCACCAGGGGTAGACAGGTAGACGATCCCAGTACACGACACTGTCGGGTTGACCTTCAAAAGAGTATCTTTATACTGGTGAAGGGCTCTTGATCCGAGGAATGGGAGCGTAGCTCTGAAACCCCGGGTCTTGCATGACCCCCATACGGGTTTAGCGCTCGCAGTGAATGTGACATTAATAATAATAATAATAATAACAACAGCAACAATAATAATAATAATAATAATAATAATAATAATCAAGGCGAGGCAGTAATAAGAGGATTCAACTCCCTACTACTACCAGTGTCTGAAGGTACAGCAGATAATACATCAGATCTAACGTATACATAAATACAATATACACCACGTATGGTACTACTGTGTATGCAGAATACATCTCCCTGCCCTCGTATATCCCCCATACACATTTATACCTGTGGAATACCATCTCACCTGTGTATGTATATATATATATATATATATATATATATATATATATATATATATATATATATATATATATATATATATATATATATGGGTATATCAGTCATAACTACAGTTTGTGGAGATGGGTGGGTAATGGGGGAGGGAACTGGATAAGGGATAAAAAGGGAAGGGAAATCTTTGTCAGGGGGCTTTAAGGGGAAAGGTGAGAGAGATGAAGGGTGGTTGTGGATGCTTGCGAAGATGACCCAACTTCTTGCATCATCATCTTCCCTTCCCCCTCCTCATCCCCGTCTCCCTGCCTCACTCTCATTCCATCTTCTTCCTCTCGTCACAAAGCCTGATTATCTCCCATTTCCCAGGCGTTGTATAACCCTTACGGATTTGGAGTTCTCATATGAAAATCATTATAATAACAGCAATTAATAATAATAATAATAATAGTTCATGCAGCACTACCACCTCACCCACTCAGGTGGGAGGTTCAAGGATATATAAGATCAGTTATGAGAGTTGACGACAAGCACACTAGAGAATACAAGTGTTGTGACTCAACTTGGAGGTAACGACTCAAAGAAGACAATATCACAAGAGCGTCAGTAGATAAACATGCCTTACTAAGACACTGAAGGTAGTGGTAGTGGTACCACTAGTACCACTACCACTAGTATTACACCTCACTAAGCCTATATATACCCTCTGTGTCCATGTATTGCTTGTAACGGCTTGATAAAGCTCCTGGAGAGCGAAACGTTGCCACAATAAAATGTCACATTAGTTGCATTTGTGTCCTTTTACTTAACATATTGTCGGTAATTCTACCAATATACAGGGATCAGATAGTTCATTTTGTAAATAACCGGAAACCATCATGGATTCTGTAATAGTCATGGGTGACTATCTTACTACAATTCTTCAATTATATAAACAAAAACTGGGATGGGGAAAGTCCCATCGGAAGTGGTATTTCCAGAAGACCTAGGGCAAGTTACCCCATCAAAGATTGATGGCCAGAATAAAAGCACATTAGGGATGGGACGATACCAAAATTTTGGCCGATACCGATACCTAATTTTCGTCCGATATCGATACCGATACTTTTCCTATATATTTATTTGTATTATAATGACTATGTTTAAACGTATAAGGGAATGGTTAGCGCACACTTGGTATTCAATAACACAGGATAGTTATTAAATAACTTACTATATTTGAGATGACAAAATCGTTATTCTTTACTTGGCTTGTTGTGTTAGTTAATAGTTGTCAAAGGTACTTGTCAACAGCGTGTGTGTGTGTGTGTGTGTGTACTCACCTATTTGTACTCACCTATTTGTGGTTGCAGGGGTCGAGTCATAGCTCCTGGCCCCGCCTCTTCACTGATTGCTACTAGGTCCTCTCTCTCCCTGCTCCATGAGCTTTATCAAACCTAGTCTTAAAACTATGTATGGTTCCTGCCTCCACTACGTCGCTCTCTAGGCTATTCCACTTCCTGACAACTCTATGACTGAAGAAATACTTCCTAACATCCCTTTGACTCATAGGAGTCTTCAACTTCCAATTGTGACCCCTTGTTTCTGTGTCCCCTCTCTGGAACATCTTGTCTCTGTCCACCTTATCTATTCCTCGCAGTATTTTATATGTCGTTATCATGTCTCCCCTAACCCTCCTGTCCTCTAGTGTCGTCAGACCGATTTCCCTTAACCTTTCTTCGTAGGACAATTCCCTTAGCTCTGGGACTAGTCTTGTTGCAAACCTTTGCACTTTCTCTAATTTCTTGACGTGCTTGACCAGGTGTGGGTTCCAAACTGGTGCTGCATACTCCAGTATGGGCCTGACGTATATGGTATACAGAGTCTTGAATGATTCCTTAGTGAGGTATTGGAACGCTATTCTTAGGTTTGCCAGCCGCCCGTATGCTGCAGCAGTTATCTGATTGATGTGTGCCTCAGGAGATGTGCTCGGTATTATACTCACCCCAAGATCTTTTTATTTGAGTGAGGTTTGCAGTCTTTGGCCACCTAGACTATACTCTGTCTGCGGTCTTCTTTGCCCTTCCCCGATATTCATGACTTTACATTTGGCAGGGTTAAATTCAAGGAGCCAGTTACTGGACCAGGCTTGCAGCCTGTCCAGGTCTCTTTGTAGTCCTGCCTGATCCTCGACTGATTTGATTCTTCTCATTAACTTCACATCATCTGCAAACAGGGACACTTCTGAGTCTATCCCTTCCGTTATGTCATTCACATATACCAAAAACAGTACAGGTCCTAGGACTGACCCTTGTGGAACTCCACTCGTCACAGGTGCCCACTCTGACATCTCGTCACGTACCATGACTCGTTGTTGCCTCCCTGTCAGATATTCTCTGATCCATTGCAGTGCTTTTCCTGTTACGTGTGCCTGTTCCTCTAGCTTTTGCATTAACCTCTTGTGAGGAACTGTGTCGAACGCCTTCTTGCAGTCCAAAAAAATGCAGTCTATCCACCCCTCTCTCTCGTGTCTTACTTCTGTTACCTTGTCATAAAACTCCAGTAGGTTTGTGACACAGGATTTTCCATCCCTGAAACCGTGCTGGTTGTCGTTTATAAGCTTGTGTCTTTCTAGGTGCTCCACCACTCTCCTCCTGATGATCTTCTCCATGACTTTGCATACTATACACGTCAGTGACACAGGTCTGTAGTTTAATGCCTCGTGTCTGTCTCCTTTCTTAAAAATTGGGACTACATTTGCCATCTTCCACGCCTCAGGTAGTTGCCCAGTTTCAATGGATGTGTTGAAGATTTGTGTTAGTGGCACACACAACATCTCTGCTCCCTCTCTAAGGACCCACGGAGAAATGTTGTCCGGTCCCACCGCTTTTGAGGTATCGAGTTCACATAGCAGCTTCTTCACCTCCTCGGTTGTGTGTATTTCATCCAGCACTTGTTGGTATACCTCCCTATTCTGAATTCCTGGAGTCCTACCTGTCTCCTGTGTAAATACTTCTTTAAATCTCATGTTGAGCTCCTCACATACCTCTTGGTCGTTTATTGTGAACTCTCCACCTTCCTTTCTCAGCCTGATTACCTGGTCCTTGACTGTTGTTTTCCTCCTGATGTGGCTATACAACAGCTTCGGGTCAGACTTGACTTTTGATGCTATATCATTTTCATATTGTCGCTGAGCCTCCCTTCTTACCTGTGCATATTCGTTTCTGGCTCTTCGGCTAATCTCTTTATTTTCCTGGGTCCTTTGTCTTCTGTACTTTTTCCATTCTCTATTACACTTACTTTTGTGTGTGTGTGTGTGTGTGTGTGTGTGTGTGTGTGTGTGTGTGTGTGTGAGTATCTCTCAGTCGTGAGGTAAAGTGTTAATGTTGATATTTTTAAGCAAACATGTAATATTAATATTTTAAAAAAGTATCGGCTGTTTTTAACCGATAACATAAAAGTGGCCGATACTCACCGATACCTTGGCACATCTCTAAAGCACACTGTATAGAAGACAAACTTCATACCAGGATAAGCCACTGAGTCAGACAGGTAATACAACATGATACCTGTACTCAACAGAGAGTTACCAAAGTGGAGTTCCCCAGGGATCCAGTTTTTGGTTCGTTCCTCTTCACAATGCACATAAATGATCCTGAGTTAGTACCAACATCTAAGACTGAAAAATTTGAATGTTACACCAACTTTGGGAAAAGGACAGATTGCTGGAGGATTTAGAGTGATCTGAACAGGTTAGCGCTATGGTCAGACACGTGCAAGTTGAGATTGAACGAAGATAAGTGCAAATTCATGCATTTTAAATATAACAGTTTCAGACATGAATACAAGATGTTTGGCAACGAACTAACCGCAACGAGACAAGAAAAAGGACCTTGGAGTAACCATACACAACTACCTCAAAAGTAGCAAGTAATGCCTTACTGCCAGCAATAAAGTTAACACAATGTTAGGTTTCATAGTCAGAAACTTGGAACACAAAACACCAGACACCATATTGATTCTCTATAATGCACTTGACAGACGGCATCCTGAATAAGTCGACCAGTTTTATTAACCAAATTACATCAAAAGACGCCGGGGTACAACTACTAAACTCGTATATCAATTCCGAAACCTTATGAAGGAAGACTCGAAGCATCTAACTCTTTTCCTCTCGGGAAACTAAGACTACGAGATCTCATTCAAACTTTTAAGGCTTCAGTGGCCTTGACACACTCAAACATGAAGAACTACCTGAGGTGCTGAATAAGCTTTTAACTAGAAACAATAAAAGAAAACTGCGAGGCAGAGGATGTAACACGAACGTATGCAATGCTTTTGTTTGGGGAAACAGAATTATAGCAGAATGGAATGAACTACCAGCTAATTTTATAATCGCGAGGACACTACAGTCTTCCAAAAACCAGGTGGAACAAATACTTTGCAAGTAGAGGGTTCAACCAGATACATGGAAGCCTGGAGTGTACTTAGAGTATACCTGGAGAGGGTTTCGGAGGTGAACGCCCCCGCGGCCCGGTCTGTGACCAGTCCTCGCAACCTAGTGGAAAGAGTTGCCAAAACTTCAGGTCCTGTATGCGCAGTGTACAGCTGTCCCTCAAGATTGCTGAGTCAGTCCAAACTGTTTTAAATGTCAGAAAACGTGATAATGTAGTGAGCAGTGAGGCACAGGTAATGTCGGGAGAGGACAGGAGCGAGATATGCCGAATACACTCGCTATCTCACTCACTCACCAAACACTCACAGACCATTATACAAACACAACCGATGGACAATCCAGTTGTAGCTATCCTCGACATGCCATGCCTCTTCTTCAATATGGTGTGTAACACATATATCACCAGTTATAACATTGATATCAACATTTTCATGTCGATGCGGCTGGAGGGAGTGGAGGGTAGGGAGAGAGCCTTCTGTTTTGTTTTTCTTTACCAGTCCTCCCCAATCTCTTCTTCCCATGTTCTTCATGAACAAACACACCTTATCCACCCCCACCCACCCACACTTCCTCTACCACCCACCCACTATTCTACCACCCACCCACCCACTCTTCCTCAACCAAGGCTCACACTTTACCCACACCCACCCTGACATTTGAGTGTGCAACGCTCACACCAGGTGATGAATCTCGCGTGTGTGTGTACTCATCTAATTACTCACCTAATTGTGGCTGCAGGGGTCGAGACTCGGCTCCTGGCCCCGTCTCTTCACTGATCACTAGTGGGTCCTCTCTCTCCCTGCTCCATGAGCTTTATCATTCTTCGTCTTAAAGCTATGTATGGTTCCTCCACTACATCACTTGCTAGACTATTCCATTTCCTGACTACTCTATGACTGAAGAAATACTTCCTAACATCCCTCTGACTCATCTGAGTCTTCAACTTCCAACTGTGACCCCTTGTTTCTGTGTCCCATCTCTGGAACATCCTGTCTCTATCCACCTTGTTTATTCCACGCAGTGTTTTGTATGTCGTTATCATGTCTCCCCTAACCCTCCTGTCCTCCAGTGTCGTCAGGCCGATTTCCCTTAACCTTTCTTCGTAGGACATTCCCCTTAGCTCTGGAACTAACCTGGTCGCAAACCTTTGCACTTTCTCTAATTTTTTGACGTGCTTGACCAGGTGTGGTTTCCGAAATGGTGCTGCATACTCCAGTATGGGTCTGACGTACGCGGTGTACAGTGTCTTGAACGATTCCTTACTAAGGTATCGGAACGCTATTCTCAGGTTTGCCCGGCGCCCATATGCTGCACCAGTTATCTGGTTGATGTGTGCTTCCGGAGACGTGCTCGGTGTTATACTCACCCCAAGATCTTTCTCCTTGAGTGAGGTTTGTAGTCCTTGGCCACCTAGCCTATACTCTGTCTGCGGTCTTCTTTGCCCTTCCCCTTACCCTTGTGTGTGTGTGTGTGTGCTGTTACATAGCGAAGTCAGCAGTAAATCAAAGACCACATTGCCAGAACAACCTTTCACGACAACAAACGTTTCGCGCAATGAGAGTATAATCAAGTTGACAAACCTCTCATTGAGCAAAACAGCATTTGGTCTATTTGCATTGTTTTGTAATTACTAAGTCTGGGCTTACTGTCTGTCTGTCTGTCTGTGAAGCCAACAGCCTGTCTCTGTCTATGTCTGTCTGTGCCTCACGCTGAGTTGCAGTGTTGCACAGTGTTGATGCCATGGTTCACCTTGTCTGTACAACACCTTGTGTTGCTCAGTGTTGCACAGTATTGGTGCTATATGGTTCACCTTGCCTGTACAACACCTTGTGTTGCATAGTGTTGCACAGTGTTGATGCCATGGTTCTTGTTCATATATCTGTCTGTACCTCATGCTGTGTTGGCACGGGTCTTCTCCCTGTGTTGCAGAGCATTGTTGTGTTGCACAGCGTTGTTGTGTTGCTCAGTGTTGCTGTGTTGCAGAGGAGGGAGGGTCACCTGCGCGGCCTTGGTCATGACACAAGTGTATAGAATCCTGCAATGATGGAACACTGACATCACCAGTACCAGAACTGACATCACCAGTACCAGAACTGACATCAACAGTACCAGCACTGACATCAACAGTACCAGAACTGACATCACCAGTACCAACACTGACATCACCAGTACCAGCACTGACATCACCAGTACCAGAACTGATATCACCAGTACCAACACTGACATCACCAGTACCAGCACTGACATCACCAGTACCAGAACTGACATCACCAGTACCAACACTGACATCACCAGTACCAGCACTGACATCACCAGTACCAGAACTGACATCACCAGTACCAGAACTGACATCACCAGTACCAACACTGACATCACCAGTACCAGAACTGACATCACCAGTACCAGAACTGACATCACCAGTACCAACACTGACATCACCAGTACCAGCACTGACATCACCAGTACCAACACTGACATCACCAGTACCAGAACTGACATCACCAGTACTAGCACTGACATCACCAGTACCAGAACTGACATCACCAGTACCAACACTGACACCACCATAACTAACACTGACATCACCAGCAATGAACACCCTTTATCAAGACTAAGGGACTGAACACCTACAAGACTGAGGATTGAACACCATAATGACTGAAGAAACCTCCAGCGCATTAGAAGCATCTTCACACTAGCGGTGGTGGAGACTACCCTGTGTACTGACACACACTAGCGGTGGTGGAGACTACTCTGTGTACTGACACACACTAGCGGTGGTGGAGACTACCTGTGTACTGACACACACTAGCGGTGGTGGAGACTACCCTGTGACTGACACACTAGCGGTGGTGGAGACTACCCTGTGTACTGACACACACTAGCGGTGGTGGAGACTACTCTATGTACTGACACACACTAGCGGTGGTGGAGACTACTCTGTGTACTGACACACACTAGCGGTGGTGGAGACTACCCTGTGTACTGACACACACTAGCGGTGGTGGAGACTACTCTGTGTACTGACACACACTAGCGGTGGTGGAGACTACTCTGTGTACTGACACACACTAGCGGTGGTGGAGACTATTCTGTGTACTGACACACACTAGCGGTGGTGGAGACTACCCTGTGTACTGACACACACTAGCGGTGGTGGAGACTACCCTGTGTACTGACACACACTAGCGGTGGTGGAGACTACCCTGTGTACTGACACACATAGGGTGGAAACTACCCTGTGTACTGACAACACTAGCGGTGGTGAGACACCCTGTACTGCACACACTAGCGGTGGTGGAGACTACCCTGTGTACTGACACACACTAGCGGTGGTGGAGACTACTCTGTGTACTGACACACATTATGGGTGGAAAGTAGTCTGTGTACTAACATACACTAAGGGGTGTAAGACAAAGTATGCAACCTTGACAATGGTGCACACACATCATCACTGACCACTCCTTCTAGCATCACACACACACATCATCACTGACCACTCCTTCTAGCATCACACACACACACACTGACCACTCCTCCTAGCATCACACACACACACTGACCACTCCTTCTAGCATCACACACACACACACTGACCACTCCTCCTAGCATCACACACACACACACTGACCACTCCTCCTAGCATCACACACACACACTGACCACTCCTCCTAGCATCACACACACACACTGACCACTCCTCCTAGCATCACACACACACACACACACACACACACAAGAAATTAGAGAAAGTGCAAAGGTTTGCGACAAGGCTAGTTCTACAACTCAGGGGAATGCTATATGAAAAAAGGTTGAGGGAAATAGGACTAACAACACTGGAGGACAGAAGGGTTAGAGAAGACATGATAACGACATACAAAATACTGCAGGGAATCGACAAGGTAGATAGTGACAGGATGTTCCAGAGAGGGAACACAGAAACAAGGGGACACAACTGGAAGCTGAAGACTCAGATGAGTCAAAGGGATGTTAGGAAGCACTTCTTCAGCCATAGAGTAGTTAGGAAGTGGAATAGTCTAGCGAACGATATAGTGGAGGCAGGAACCATACATAGTTTTAAGACAAGGTAAGATAAAGCTCATGGAGCAGGGAAAGCAGAGCCCCAGTAGCGGACAGCGAAGAGGCGGGGCCAGGAGCTGAGTATCGACCGCTGCAACCACAATTAGGTGAGTACAATTAGGTGAGTACACACACACTGACCACTCCTCCTAGCATCACACACACACACACACTGACCACTCCTCCTAGCATCACACACACACACACACTGACCACTCCTCCTAGCATCACACACACACACACACTGACCACTCCTCCTAGCATCACACACACACACACTGACCACTCTTCTTAGCATCACACACACACACACACACACACACACACACACACACATAGGGATAACAGGGAAGGCACTACAATGAATCAGGGAATACCTGTCAGGAAGACAGCAGCGAGTCATGGTTCGTGGCGAGGTGTCAGAGTGGGCGCCGGTGACGAGTGGGGTGCCACAGGGGTCAGTCCTAGGACCGGTGCTGTTTCTGGTGTTTGTGAACGACATGACGGAAGGAATAGACTCCGAAGTGTCCCTGTTTGCAGATGATGTGAATGAAGTTGATGAGAAGAATTCAATCGGAAGAGGACCAGGCAGAACTACAAAGGGATCTGGATAGGCTGCAAGCCTGGTCCAGCAATTGGCTCCTGGAGTTCAACCCAACCAAGTGCAAAGTCATGAAGATTGGGGAAGGGCAAAGAAGACCGCAGACGGAGTACAGTCTAGGGGGCCAGAGACTACAAACTTCAATCAAGGAAAAAGATCTTGGGGTGAGTATAACACCAGCCACATCTCCTGAGGCGCACATCAACCAAATAACTGCTGCAGCATACGGGCGCCTAGCAAACCTAAGAACAGCATTCCGACATCTTAATAAAGAATCGTTCAGGACCCTGTACACTGTGTACGTTAGGCCCATACTGGAGTATGCAGCACCAGTTTGGAACCCACATTTATCCAAGCACGTAAAGAAACTAGAGAAAGTGCAAAGGTTTGCAACAAGACTAGTCCCGGAGCTAAGGGGTATGTCCTACGAGGAGAGGTTAAGGGAAATCGACCTGACGACACTGGAGGACAGGAGAGATAGGGATGACATGATAACGACATATAAGATACTGAGAGGAATTGACAAGGTTGATAGAGACAGAATGTTCCAAAGATGGGACACAGCAACAAGGGGACACAGTTGGAAGTTGAAGACTCAGATGAATCACAGGGATGTTAGGAAGTATTTCTTCAGTCACAGAGTAGTCGGGAAGTGGAATAGCTTGGGAAGCGATGTAGTGGAGGCAGGTTCCATACACAGCTTTAAGAAGAGGTATGATAAAGCTCATGGCGCAGGGAGAGTGACCCAGTAGCGGCCAGTGAAGAGGCGGGGCCAGGAGCTATGTCTCGACCCCTGCAACCACAACTAGGTGAGTACAACTAGGTGAGTACTCACACTGACCCCTCCTCCTAGCATCACACACACACACACACACACACACACACACACACACACACACACACATGACCACTCCTCCTAGCATCAAACACACACACACACTGACCACTCCTCCTAGCATCACACACACACACACACACACACACACACACACACACACACACACTGACCACTCCTCCTAGCATCACACACACACTGACCACTCTTCCTAGCATCACACACACACACTGACCACTCCTCCTAGCATCACACACACACACACACACTGACCACTCCTCCTAGCATCACACACACACACACTGACCACTCCTCTTAGCATCACACACACACTGACCACTCCTCCTAGCATCACACACACACACTGACCACTCCTCCTAGCATCACACACACATACACACACTGACCACTCCTCCTAGCATCACACACACATACACACACTGACCACTCATCCTAGCATCACACACACACACTGACCACTCCTCCTAGCATCACACACACACACACTGACCACTCCTCCTAGCATCACACACACACTGACCACTCCTCCTAGCATCACACACACACTGACCACTCCTCCTAGCATCACACACTCACACTGACCACTCCTCCTAGCATCACACACACACACTGACCACTCCTCCTAGCATCACACACACACACACTGACCACTCCTCCTAGCATCACACACACACTGACCACTCCTCCTAGCATCACACACACACTGACCACTCCTCCTAGCATCACACACACACACTGACCACTCCTCCTAGCATCACACACACACACACTGACCACTCCTCCTAGCATCACACACACACACACTGACCACTCCTCCTAGCTTCACACACACACACACGCACTGACCACTCCTCCTAGCATCACATACACACGTCTCTGGTACAAACACATCCTTGTACCGTGCAAATTCTTCTTCAAACATTCCTTGGAAATTCCTAGCATGAAGGAGCATAAGAGTAAGACTGACACAACAATGACTGCAAGGCTGTACCAGGCCTACTGATCCACCTGAGAATCTAAGAACAGGCCTAATCTCCTATCATGGTGTTCAATACCGATAGGCAGATGAACAAGACACGTGCGAAACACTTAGGTATTTTTATTGCCGAAAAGTTTCGCTTACGCAACAGGCTTCTTCAGTTTTATTCGGAGTATATAACCCTGAGAACAAGAAATTTCGGGGTGATCAGTCCTCTCATCCTGCGGGAGTGACACCCTCCTATCAAGGCTGAGTGACTGATCACTTCAAAATTACTTCTACTGTTTCTAGTATTACAGTCACATGTATTCGACTGATGAAGCCTGCAGCGCAGGAGAAACGTTTAGGCAATCAGTATACGCAAGTGTTGCACCTGCGTCTTATTCATGTAGCAGTGTATGCTAGGCACAACCCAACCCTACCCTCTCGTATATTTGTCAAACCGATTTTGTAAAGCTGCCCTGGGCAAGGTCTGTTTTGTAAAGCTGCCCTGGGCAAGGTCTGTTTTGTAAAGCTGCCCTGGGCAAGGTCTGTTTTGTAAAGCTGCCCTAGGCAAGGTCTGTTTTGTAAAGCTGCCCTGGGCAAGGTCTGTTTTGTAAAGCTGCCCTGGGCAAGGTCTGTTTTGTAAAGCTGCCCTGGGCAAGGTCTGTTTTGTAAAGCTGCCCTGGGCAAGGTCTGTTTTGTAAAGCTGCCCTGGGAAAGGTCTGTTATGTAAAGCTGCCCAGGGCAAGGTCTGTTTTGTAAAGCTGCCCAGGGCAAGGTCTGTTTTGTAAAGCTTCCCTGGGCAAGGTCTGTTTTGTAAAGCTGCCCTGGGCAAGGCCTGTTTTGTAAAGCTGCCCTGGGCAAGGTCTGTTTTGTAAAGCTGCCCTGGGCAAGGTCTGTTTTGTAAAGCTGCCCAGGGCAAGGTCTGTTTTGTAAAGCTGCCCAGGGCAAGGTCTGTTTTGTAAAGCTGCCCTGGGCAAGGTCTGTTTTGTAAAGCTGCCGTGGGCAAGGTCTGTTTTGTAAAGCTGCCCTGGGCAAGGTCTGTTTTGTAAAGCTGCCCTGGGCAAGGTCTGTTTTGTAAAGCTGCCCTGGGCAAGGTCTGTTTTGTAAAGCTGCCCTGGGCAAGGTCTGTTTTGTAAAGCTGCCCAGGGCAAGGTCTGTTTTGTAAAGCTGCCCAGGGCAAGGTCTGTTTTGTAAAGCTGCCCAGGGCAAGGTCTATTTTGTAAAGCTGCCCAGGGCAAGGTCTGTTTTGTAAAGCTGCCCTGGGCAAGGTCTGTTTTGTAAAGCTGCCCTTGGCAAGGTCTGTTTTGTAAAGCTGCCCAGGGCAAGGTCTGTTTTGTAAAGCTGCCCTGGGCAAAGTCTGTTTTGTAAAGCTGCCCAGGGTAAGGCCACACACACACACAAACACACACAGAAACAAGGGGTCATAAATGGAAGTTGAAGACTCAGATGAGTCACAGGGATGTTAGGAAGTATTTCTTCAGTCATAGAGTTGTCAGGAAGTGGAATAGTCTGGAAAGTGACGTAGTGGAGGCAGGAACCATACATAGTTTTAAGACGAAGTATGATAAAGCTCGTGGAGCAGGGAGAGAGAGGACCTAGTAGGACCAGTGAAGAGGCGGGACCAGGAGCTATGAATCGACCCCTGCAACCAAAAATAGGTGAGTACACACACACACACACACACACGCAGGGAATATCAATACTACATTTATCTAAATATATTTTGAAGTGTGTTAGTTCCACTAATGTTTTCCTTCAAGGTGGCGCCTTGATGCTGGTATAGGGCTCTTGATACAAGGCTCTGGAGCAACCCTAAAACCTTCCTCGTATCAAATCTATTGACCTACCATCCCTTACAGGTTTAGCCATTCCAAGTGTCGTACTGAACACTGGTACGACCCCTGCTTTCTGATGATGTTATGGTGGGATGATGTTATGGTGGGATGATGTTATGGTGGGATGATGTTATGGTGGGATGATGTTATGGTGGGATGATGTTATGGTGGGATGATGTTATAGTGGGATGATGTTATGGTGGGATGATGTTATGGTGGGATGATGTTATGGTGGGATGATGTTATGGTGGGATGATGTTATGGTGGGATGATGTTATGGTGGGATGATGTTATGGTGGGATGATGTTATGTTGGGATGATGTTATGGTGGGATGATATGGTGGGATGATGTTCTGTTGGGATGATGTTATGTTGGGATGATGTTATGTTGGGATGATGTTAAGTTGGGATGATGTTATGTTGGGATGATGTTATGTTGGGATGATGTTATGTTGGGATGATGTTATGTTGGGATGATGTTATGGTGGGATGATGTTATGTTGGGATGATGTTATGTTGGGATGATGTTATGGTGGGATGATGTTATGGTGGGATGATGTTATGGTGGGATGATGTTATGTGGGATGATGTTATGGTGGGATGATGTTATGATGGGATGATGTTATGGTGGGATGATGTTATGATGGGATGATGTTATGATGGGATGATGTTATAGTGGAATGATGTTATGTTGGGATGATGTTATGTTGGGATGATGTTATGGTGGGATGATGTTATGGTGGGATGATGTTATGTTGGGATGATGTTATGTTGGGATGATGTTATGGTGGGATGATGTTATGGTGGGATGATGATGTATATTTTTGGGAATGATGTTATGGTGGAATGATGTTATGGTGGGATGATTATGTTGGGATGATGTTATGGTGGGATGATGTTATGTTGGGATGATGTTATGGTGGGATGATGTTATGTTGGGATGATGTTATGTTGGGATGATGTTATGGTGGGATGATGTTATGTTGGGATGATGTTATGTTGGGATGATGTTATGTTGGGATGATGTTATGTTGGGATGATGTTATGGTGGGATGATGTTATGTTGGGATGATGTTATGTTGGGATGATGTTATGGTCGGATGATATTATGGTCGGATGATGTTATGGTCAGAAGATGTTATGGTCGGATGATGTTATGTTGGGATGATGTTATGTTGGGATGATGTTATGGTGGGATGATGTTAAGTTGGGATGATGTTATGGTCGGACGCGCTCTGTCTATATGAGAAAATATTCTAACTCTTGTTGGTTTAGTCTGAGTGTCGTAAACACCTCCTCCTGTTAATCCTCCTCCTGCTCCTGCTGCTCCTCCTCCTCCTCCTGCTCCTCCTCCTCTTGCTGCTCCTCCTGCTCCTTTTACTCCTGCTGCTGCTCCTCCTGCTCCTGCTTAGCATACTAAGGTGTCTGCAGGTTGTGTGACTCACATCTGCTTTTACAATAACTTGTGTGTGTATTGTTAAGTACAAGGTCACTTGAGTAACTAGCTAAACTTGTCCTCAAACGTATACCAGGTCACTGTAGCCTGGTACACAAGGTTACTGTAGCCTGGTACACCATGTCGCTGTAGCAAGATACACCAGGTCATTGTATCAAGGTACACCAGGTCACTGTAGCAAGGTACACAAGGTCACTGTAGCCTGATACACAAGGTCACTGTAGCCAGGTACACCAGGTCACTGTAGCATGGTACACCAGGTCATTGTAGCAAGGTACACCAGGTCACTGTAGCAAGGTACACAAGGTCACTGTAGCCTGGTACATAAGGTCACTGTAGCCTGGTACACCAGGTCACTGTAGCATGGTACACCAGGTCATTGTAGCAAGGTACACCAGGTCACTGTAGCAAGGTACACAAGGACACTGTAGCCTGGTACACCAGGTAATTGTAGCATGGTGCACCAGGTCACTGTAGCATGGTACACCAGGTCAATGTAGCCTGGTACACCAGATCACTGTAGCTGAGGTGCAGGTCACTTGTGTACTCTGACGTCATTCCCGGTGATTTGGAAGAGGAGTGACCAGCAGGGTTTTGAGACGTGAAATCTTCATTGGTGCTGTACTCACCTAGTTGTGGTTGCAGGGGGGTCGATTCATAGCTCCTGGCCCCACCTCTTCACTGGTCACTACTAGGTCCTCTCTCTCCCTGCTGCATGAGCTTTATTACACCTCTTCTGTGTAATGGTGTTAAATGTGGTGACTACAGCAGGAGGTAAACATGAACAAAGGTCACAATACCGTGGCTGGAACAATACATTAATAACCCGTACACAGGAGAGAGAACCTTTAGAAGACGTTTCGGTCCGTTTCGTGCTGGTCCATTGTCAAGTCCCGAGTGAGGGTTGTGTAGAGATTTTCAACGTGTTTATATTGATCTCCCTCGATGATGCTCAGTGCCACCTGTGTCTAGCTCATGAAGATCAGTGCCACCTGTGTCTAGCTCATGATGATCAGTGCCACCTGTGTCTAGCTCATGATGATCAGTGCCACCAGTGTCTAGATCATGATGCTCAGTGCCACCTGTGTCTAGCTCATGATGATCAGTGCCACCTGTGTCTTGCTCATGATGATCAGTGCCACCAGTGTCTAGCTCATGATGCTCAGTGCCACCTGTGTCTAGGTCATGATGACCAGTGCCACCTGTGTCTAGGTCATGATGATCAGTGCCACCTGTGTCTAGCTCATGATGATCAGTGCCACCTGTGTCTAGCTCATGATGATCAGTGCCACCTGTGTCTAGCTCATGATGCTCAGTGCCACCTGTGTCTAGCTCATGATGCTCAGTGCCACCTGTGTCTAGCTCATGATGCTCAGTGCCACCTGTGTCTAGCTCATGATGCTCAGTGCCACCTGTCTAGCTCATGATGATCAGTGCCACCTGTGTCTAGTTCATGATGATCAGTGCCACCTGTGTCTAGCTCATGATGCTCAGTGCCACCTGTGTCTAGCTCATGATGACCAGTGCCACCTGTGTCTAGCTCATGATGCTCAGTGCCACCTGTGTCTAGCTCATGATGATCAGTGCCACCTGTGTCTAGCTCATGATGCTCAGTGCCACCTGTGTCTAGCTCATGATGCTCAGTGCCACCTGTGTCTAGCTCATGATGATCAGTGCCACCTGTCTAGCTCATGATGATCAGTGCCACCTGTTTCTAGCTCATGATGCTCAGTGCCACCTGTCTAGCTCATGATGATCAGTGCCACCTGTGTCTAGCTCATGATGATCAGTGCCACCAGTGTCTAGCTCAGGATGCTCAGTGCCACCTGTGTCTAGCTCATGATGACCAGTGCCACCAGTGTCTAGCTCATGATGATCAGTGCCACCTGTGTCTAGCTCATGATGATCAGTGCCACCTGTGTCTAGCTCATGATGACCAGTGCCACCAGTGTCTAGCTCATGATGATCAGTGCCACCTGTGTCTAGCTCATGATGATCAGTGCCACTTGTGTCTAGCTCATGATGCTCAGTGCCACCAGTGTATAGCTCATGATGATCAGTGCCACCAGTGTCTAGCTCATGAGACGGTTGTGATCATGTATTATACAAGCCTTGTTGGTCCTGTGTACGCGGCATGTATATTTATAGTCTCGGATGTGTATGTCTAACTTCCTTGAGGAGTCTCCGACACATCATGGCACACCATTCACTGAGGGACTGACCACCTCAACACTAAGTGTTCAAGTGTGATGCACTGACAACATCGTCTTCACTTCTGCTAAGCTCCTCTGTACTAGAGATGTATCGGATGTGAAAAAATAGATATCCGCGGATGTATATGAGGATGTCTTATTTATGTTGCGGATGCATATGCAGATATCTATTTACAGTAAAATGCGGATGCGGATGTAAGAAACTGTGCGGATGTTCCGCGGATGCGGAGTACAGACTCTGAGAGTCTGTATCCCACTGAAGAAGCCTACTATGTGGGCGAAACGTTTCGGACTAAAGATACCTAACTGCTGCGCATGTCTTATTTATCAACCTGTCGGTACGGTATACCATTTTCATATACAACGATGACCTTGTTACTATGATCTTGCTATATGCCCTTGTTATATGACCTTGTTATATGACTTGTTATATGCCCTTGTTATATGACCTTGTTATATGACCTTGTTATATGCCCTTGTTATATGCCCTTGTTATATGACTTGTTATATGACCTTGTTATATGACCTTGTTATATGCCAGGAACATGGTTTAAGTCCACCTTCCATTCTCCTCTTTGCTCACAGTCACATATATATATAGTTTCCAAACTCCTTACAGGTGTCTACTTTTATTCCTAACCCCTTGTACTTTAATCAGCTCCTGGATACACATCAGAGTTAGTCCTCAGGATGGTCACCTATGGCTACGTCAATACCTCGAAATATCTAGTACATCGTGGTCATATCTCTCCTGGGAAAAAGGTCTGGTGATACCTACAAGGTGTGGAAAAAGACACTTATGACCAGTTCAGGACATTGATTAGAGGAAACGTTTCGCCCCGAGCGGCTTCTTCAGTCCTGAAGAAGCCGTGTCCTCTAATAAAGGTATTGAATTGTACATAAGTGTATTTTTCCACATATTTCTCCTTCACCAGTGAGGTATGATAAATCATACAGAAACTGAAGGTATGATAAATCATACAGAAACTGAAGGTATAATAAATCATACAGAAACTGGAAGAAACGGAGAAAGTGAAAGATACTGATAAACTTTCTTAAGATGCCAGTTAGCTCTGGAGGAGGGGGTGAGGGAGGGAGGGGGAGAGGAAGGAAGAGGGGGGGGTGAGGGAGGTCAGGGGAGAGCAACATATACACTGATGATGTAAGGAGAGGTCAGAGGGGTGGTGTCAGTAGGTTGTGGGAGGTCAGTAAGAATGCACTCGCTGCTTCAGTGATTTATTTTCGTATTTAATAAAACTGGCGACATTCGCGGTATATTCCTAACTTGATGTGTATGATAGTCACAGTGTATACTCCTAACCTACTGTGTATGATAGTCACATTGTATTCTCCTAAAGTATATTATATGATAGTCACATTGAGTTCATAATCACAGTATGCAGGAAAACTAAAGTTGGACCCAGCAGACGACCCTGCGGCACCCTGGTGCCCTGAACAAGTGCGTCGGGAGTATTTATGGTATGGGCGGAGCAGGAAAAACAAGGTGCCACAAAACGGGGTAGAAGACGTTCCATACATATAGCATAAAGTTTATCCCATGTTCCAAATTACTTTGTCATGTCAGAGGCTTTGCATGTGTGTCCTTTAACGTAACATATTGTCGGTAATTCTACCAATATTATTACAATTAGAGTCATTTAATGAGCTCCTGTGCCTCCGTGAAGGCAGCAGCAGCAGCAGCAACAACAGCAGCAGCAGCACACCGGCCATCATTTAACAAGTTCTGCGACTCTTTTTGTTTATCATTATCTACATGACTGTTAAAGAGGCAGTCAGTCACGGCATCAATCACGGCCCTGGCTAGCCTTTTTCACGGACCTGGCTAGCATCTTTCACGGCCGTGGCTAGTATCTTCACGGCCCTGGCTAGCATCTTTCACGGTCCTGGCTAGCATCTTTCACGGCCCTGGCTAGCATCTTTCACGGTCCTGGCTAGCAGTGTCTAGACTAGGGACTAGACACTGAGTCCATAACCTAGTCCCAGTGAGAGAGTGAGAGACAGAGCCTAAATGGCACACTGCCAACAACAGAGATGACAAACACACAACATACAGAACAAGCTTTTACAGGGACAATATTTGGCTATATGTAGAGCTTTATCAAGTCATGACTTGATAAAGCTCCACACATAATGAAAGATGAATTGATAAAGTTCTACACAGAGGGAAACATGACTTGATAAAGCTCTACACATAGTGAAGCATGACTTGATAAAGCTCTACACAGAGTGAAACATGACTTGGTAAAGCTCTACACAGAGTGAAACATGACTTGTAAAGCTCTACACAGAGTGCAGGGTAGGGGAAGATGTGATAGTGCCGGGGGAGGGAAACGGGTGCTAGGTGAAGGGGAGGGGAAGGGGTGCTAGGTGCAGAGGGGAAGGGGTGCTAGGTGCAGGGGAGGGAAAGGGTGATAGGTTCAGGGGAGGTGAAGGGGTGATAAGTGCAGGGGAGGGGAAGGGGTGATAAGTACAGGGGAGGGGAAGGGGTGATAAGTGCAGGGGAGGGGAGGGGTGATAAGTGGAGGGGAGGGGAAGGGGTGATAAGTGGAGGGGAGGGGAAGGGGTGATAAGTGCAGGGGAGGGGAAGGGGTGATAACTGCAGGGGAGGGGAAGGGGTGATAAGTCCAGGGGAGAGGAAGGGGTGATAAGTGCAGGGGAGAGGAAGGGGTGATAAGTGCTAGGTGCAGGGGGCAGGGAGTTAGGAATCAGGAACCAGGATCAGGTGACCACAAGGTTCACCTCTGCCTCCTTCCTCACACCTACCACCCCTCCTTCTCCTCCTCCAACACCTCCTCCCCTTCCCCTCCCCCTACTTCCTCCCACGACCACGTACTTTCACCTGCACACAGTAGGAACACTGTACATTGTTTATGTACATGAGGAAGAAACTCCAGTCTGCTGCAAGACACATTCAGGCCTCCTGGAAGATCTATGCAGGGCTCCTGGAAGATCTATGCAGGGCTCCTGGAAGATCTATGCAGGGCTCCTGGAAGATCTATGCAGGCCTCCTGGAAGATCTATGCAGGGCTCTTGGAAGATCTATGCAGGCCTCCTGGAAGATCTATGCAGGCCTCCTGGAAGATCTATGCAGGGCTCCTGGAAGATCTATGCAGGGCTCCTGGAAGATCTATGCAGGGCTCCTGGAAGATCTATGCAGGCCTCCTGGAAGATCTATGCAGGGCTCCTGGAAGATCTATGCAGGGCTCCTGGAAGATCTATGCAGGCCTCCTGGAAGATCTATGCAGGGCTCCTGGAAGATCTATGCAGGCCTCCTGGAAGATGAGCCTGGAAGATCTATGCAGGCCTCCTGGAAGATCTATGCAGGGCTCCTGGAAGATCTATGCAGGGCTCCTGGAAGATCTATGCAGGGCTCCTGGAAGATCTATGCAGGGCTCCTGGAAGATCTATGCAGGCCTCCTGGAAGATCTATGCAGGGCTCCTGGAAGATCTATGCAGGCCTGGAAGCATCCTCCTGGAAGATCTATGCAGGGCTCCTGGAAGATCTATGCAGGCCTCCTGGAAGATCTATGCAGGGCTCCTGGAAGATCTATGCAGGCCTCCTGGAAGATCTATGCAGGCCTCCTGGAAGATCTACCCAAGATAACCCAGGGTAGGGAGTGTTAGCCACCCAGGATAACCCAGAGTAGGGAGTGTTAGCTACCCAGGATAACCCAGGGTAGGGAGTGTTAGCCACACAGGATAACCCAGGGTAGGGAGTGTTAGCCACTTGTTACGGCCCCCTATCTAACAATGGTAGTTAGGTAATTACCTCACCGGCCGGCAGTCAAGGGGTTACGTCATCAGACCTGATGTTTGACTGCCGAGCCGGCTTGACTGACAGTGTCATCGAGACTCTTCCCTAGTCAACACTGGAGAGTCCACCAGCTCACTGATACACTACTGGAGTTCGCCAGGCAGACCTGCTTGAGAGTTGTAGACTTTCGCAGTGTGGTGCTGGTGACAGGTCTACAGTGCTAACGAGACTCTCCCATATACAACACTGGAGAGTTCACCAGCTCCCTGATACACCTAGGGAGTGTACGAGACTCTCCCATATACACTGCTGGAGAGTGTCATCGAGACTCTCCCCTAGTCAACACTGGAGAGTCCACCAGCTCACTGATACACTACTGGAGTTCGCCAGGCAGACCTGCTTGAGAGTTGTAGACTTTCGCAGTGTGGTGCTGGTGACAGGTCTACAGTGCTAACGAGACTCTCCCATATACAACACTGGAGAGTTCACCAGCTCCCTGATACACCTAGGAGTGTACGAGACTCTCCCATATACACTGCTGGAGAGTGTCATCGAGACTCTCCCCTATTCAACACTGGAGAGTTCACTAGCTCCCTGATACACCTGGGAGTGTTCAACAGACAGACCTGGAGATTGACTCTTCGTGCTGGTGACGGCCTTAGACTATCTACTGGCTTATTCACCGTACCGACTGTGTTCCTGAGACTATGTACCTGAAAATGGACTGTTGTACCTGAGGTGTCTTGTGTGACACTTATGTTATGGTGTCTTGTGTGACACTTATGTTATGGCGTCTTGTGTGACACTGGTAATGTTACACGAAGTGTCAAGGTATTTAGTGGTGTAGTCAGAGAGAGTTTGTGACGATGGCACGACACAAGAGTCGTGTGTTTGATGTGTCATAACGCCGTGAAAAGGCTTAATTAGAGATGAGTTCATGTTACAGGGGGCGTGTCGTGAGACACAGAGATGGTGTCGTGTGACACAGGGAAGGTGTCTTATGTGCACAGAGAAGGGTGTCGTGTGACACAGAAGAGAAGGCGTGTCGGGTGACACCGGGGGCGTGTCATGTGACACAGAGAACGGGTGTCATGGGACCCCGTGAGAAGGCGTGCCATAAGACAGAGACAAGGGTGTCTGAGGACGGTGGAGAAGGAGTATCATGACAAGGTGTGGTAGTGTCCTGCGTGACACTAGAAGATGGTAGCGACTTGACACTACACCGAATACTCGATTTTACTTGTGACTTTTATCTTGTACTGTGGTTTTGTGTAAATAGGTTTTTACACAGATTATTAGATTATATGTTTTTATTCAGATTATATGCTTTTATATTAATAATATATATTTAATATAATAAAAATCTGAAAAACGATATTTTACTCAGTATCCCAAACAGTCGTTATTACAAATGCTTCTTTATTTGTAATACCACTCAAGCTAACCCAAGGTAGGGAGTGTTAGCCACCCAAGATAACCCAGGGTAGGGAGTGTGAGCCACCCAGGATAACCCAGGGTAGGGAGTGTTAGACACCCAAGATAACCCAGGGTAGGGAGTGTTAGCCACCCAGGATAATCCAAGGTAGGGAGTGTTAGCCACCCAGGATAACCCAGGGAAGGGAGTGTTAGCCACCCAGGATAACCCAGGGTAGGGAGTGTTAGCCACCCAGGATAACACAAGAAACTCAGTGCATCATCGATGACTGTCTGTCTTATTTGCATTGTAATCCTTCAATCTTGTCCCACAGGATGCCACCCACTCGAATCTGCTAACACCCAGGTACCTACTTAATGCTAGGTGAACAGGGACAGCAGGAGTAAGGAAACAAGCCCAACGTTTTCACCGGTGCCGGGATTTAAACACGGAAACTCAGTGTGTGAGGCGAGTGCGTTGCCAACCAAACCACGGGACACTGTGATCTATAAAGCCCTGCTGAAAGATTTATTCAGTTTTGCTGGAAGACCTGGTCTGTTTTAAGACCTGGACAACTCGAAGATCTGGTCTACTGGAACACCTGGTGTACTGGAAGGCCTGGTCTGCTGGAAGACCTGGTCTACTGGAAGACCTGGTCTGCTGGAAGGCCTGGTCTGCTGGAAGACCTGGTCTACTGGAAGACCTGGTCTACTGGAAGACCTGGTCTGCTGGAAGGCCTGGTCTACTGGAAGACCTGGTCTGCTGGAAGACCTGGTCTACTGGAATACCTGGTCTGGTAGAAGACCTGGACTGCTCGAAGATCTGGTCTACTGGAAGACCTGGTCTACTCGAAGACCTTGCCTGCTGGAAGACCCGGTCTGCTGGTAGACCTGGTCTGCTGGAAGACCTGGTCTGCTGGTAGACCTGGTCTGCTGGAAGACCTGGTCTGCTGAGAGACCTGGTCTACTGGAAGACCTGGCCTACTGGAAGACCCGGTCTGCTGGATGACCTGGTGTGTTGGTAGGCCTGGTTTTCTGGAACACCTGGTCTGCTGGAAGACTTGGTCTGCTGGTAGACCTGGTCTGTTGAAAGACCTGGTCTGTTGAAAGACCTAGTCTGCTGGTAGACCTGGTTTGCTGGAAGACCTGGTCTGCTGGAAAACCTGGTTTGCTGGTAGACCTGGTCTGTTGAAAGATCTGGTCTGCTGGTAGACCTGGTTTGCTGGAAGACCTGGTCTGCTGATAGACCTGCTCTGCTGGAAGACCTGGTCTACTGGATGACCTGGTCTGCTGGTAGACCTGGTCTGCTTGAAGACCTGGTCTGCTGGTAGACCTGGTCTGCTGGAAGACCTGGTCTGCTGGAAGACCTGGTCTACTGGATAACCTGGTCTACTGGAAGACCTGGTCAGCTGGTAGGCCTGGTCTACTGGAAGACCTAGTCTGCTGGAAGACCTGGTATGCTGGTAGACCTGGTCTGCTGGAAGACCTGGTCTACTGGAAGACCTGGTCTGCTGGAAGACCAGGCCTGCTGGTAGACCTGGCCTGCTGGAAGACCTGGCCTGCTGGAAGACCCAGTCTGCGGGAAGACCCAGTCTGCTGGAAGACCTGGTCTGCTGAAAGACCTGGTCTACTGGAAGACCTAGTCTGCTGGAAGACCTGATTTTCTGGTAGACATCGCCTACTGGAAAACCCGGTCTACTGGAAGACCTGGTCTGTTGATAGACCTGGGCTGCTGGAAGACCTGGACTGTCCTGGTAATGCTTTTCACCTCTCGGCTTCCCCCATCCCTTAAATATTCCCTATTTTTTTCCTCCTCCCTGCTTCATTCCCATATTCTTTCTCTCCCTCATCTCCTCCTCCTCCATTCTTCTACTCAGATTCGGATAAATATCTGAAAGAGACTGGTATCAAACTTTAGGTAAGCGGAGTGCTGGGAGAGACTTGGAGAACTGAACCTGGCAAGTCTAGAAGCGAGGAGGAACTGAGGAGATATAATCACTGAGTGAATGATGGTGAAAGTATTTCTTCTTTTTCCTGGTCATTCTACCTCCGGGAGAGACGACCAATGAATTAAAAAAAATAGAAAATACTCAAGGAAGTAAAGATTGTGAGTCAGTATGAGTTAGGGACCATATGGGTAGCTTAGCTCTTTTTTTCCCCTTTATGTTTTTAAAATGATGATTTTTTTTTTTTTTTAGTGAGGGGCCATTCTGCTGCCGTCCGCAGGTGTCTTGAACCAATGTTAGCCCTACTGTCCACTATCTCGCTCTAGGATAGAGTTTGACTTTGAGTCTCGAGAAAAAGTTGAGCTCTATTTAAAGAGTTGGATGGTTGAGAGGAAAGGCGGTTCCTCTATTGTGCAGTGCCATGGCGGCACACTACTTATGGAGGTGGAGGCCTAGTCCCAGCTATTAGAGCCCTTTTGGGATGGGGGTGTGGTAAGCAAGGAGTATGTTACAATTTATTCGGCGTATGTCACACCCGTATAGGCTGCCTCCCAACCAGCGAACCGGGTGCTAAGGGTTTAATGATCAATACGGTACCCATCGTTGAATCAGTACCTTGGTTCATTGACCAATCACAGACAAGTCCACCAAAGCTGAAGAAACGTGGTTCACTGTGGTAAACATTGACAGATTTGCCTAGCTGCTGGTTGAGCACGGTGCACACACTCTGGCTTCTGCTTTGCCATCTGTCACAGTGGTGTACATTTATTATTCTATCTGTACATATTGTACATACCTGTAGATATTTGGTGAAGGCAACTTCTATATATTACAGTCTACTGCTGAATTTTGTTTGCTCCATATTCCCATTACGACCAGGTCTCACAGGCCATTCTTACCTGTGTTCGTAATAACAGGCATGAGGAATTTCCTGCATGAGGTACAGTGGGAGAGAGAACTGGTGGGAGAAACAGTAAGTGAAATGATGGAATATGTGACCACAAAATGCACATAGGCAGAGGAGAGGTTCGTACCCAAGGGCAACAGAAATAATGTGAAGACCAGAACGAGCCGTGGTTCACCCAAAGGTGTAGAGAGGCCAAAGCTAGGTGTGAGAGAGAATGGAAAAAGTATGGAAGACAAAGAAAAATAAGATTAGCCAAAGAGGCAGAAATTAATGCGCATGGACAAGGAGGGAGGTCCAGCGGCAAAACGAAAATGAAAAAGCATCGAAAGCCAAGTCTGACCCGAAGCTGTTGTACAGCCACACCAGGAGGAAAACAATAGTCAAGGATCAGGTAATCAGACCGAGGAAGGAAGGAGGGCAGATCACATGAGTCGACAAAGATGTGAAGAGCTCAACACGAAATTCAAGGTGTTTTCAGTGGAGACAGAAAGGACTCCAGCAAACAGGGATGGAAGGGTAAACCAACAAGTGCTGGACTCATTACATACAACAGAGAAGGAGGTGAAGAGACTGCTAAGTGAGCTAGATACCTCAAAGGAGGTGGGACCGGACAGCATCACTCCGTGGGTGGTGAGAAAGTGAGCAGAGGCACTATGTGTGCCACTAACAATAATCTTCAACACATCTATTGAAACATCTATTGCCGTGGAGGACGGCAAATGTAATCCCAATCTTTAAGAAAGGAGACAAGCAGGCAGCATTAAACTACAAACCAGTGTCACTGACATGTATAGTATGCAAAGTCATGGAGAAGTTTATCAGGAGAAGAATGGTGAAGCTCCTATAAAGGAATGAACTTATAAACGATAACCAGCACGGTTTCAGGGAAGGAAAAATCCTGTCACAAACTTGCTGGAGTTTTATGACAGAAGTAAGACAAGAGAGAGGAGGGTGGATAGACTGCATTTTTTTGGATTGCAAGGAGGCCTTGTACACAGTTCTGCACAAGAGATTAGTGCAAAAGCTAGAAGAGCAGGCAGAATAACAGGGAAGGCATTGCAATGGATCAAAGAATACCTGACAGGAAGGAAACAATGAGTGATGGTAAGTGACGAGGTGTCAGAGTGGGCGCCTGTGACGAGCGGAGTTCCGCAAGGGTCAGTCTTAGGGCCGGTGCTGATTCTGGTATATGTGAATGACATGACGGAAGGGATAGATTCAGAGGTGTCCCTGTTTGCAGACGATGTGAAGCTAATGCAAAGAATTCAAGTGGATGAGGATCAGGTGGGACTACAAAGGGATTTGGACAGGCTGTAAGCCTGGTCCAACAACTGGCTCCTGGAGTTTAACCCCACCAAATGCAAAGTCATGAAGATTGGAGAAGGTGAAAGAAGACCGCAGACAGGAGGCAAAAGATTGCAAACCTTACTCAAGGAATAGGATCTTCGGGTGAGTATAATACCGAGCACATCTTCTGAGGTACACATCAACCAAAAAACTGCTGTATCATAGGGGCGCCTGGCAAACTTAAGAATAGCGTTTCAACACTTGAGTAAGGAATCATTCAAGACTCTGTACACCGTGAACGTCAGACCCATATTGGAGTATGCAGCACCATTATGGAACCCACACCTGTCAAGCACTTCAAGAAATTAGAGAAAGTGCAAAAGTTTGCAACAAGAGTAGTCCCAGAGCTAAGGGGTATGTCCTCCGAGGAGAGATTAAGAAAAATCAAACTGAAGACACTGGAGGACAGGAAGGATAGGGGATACATGACAAGGAGGTAATCTTTCTAAGTAACCAGACAACATGTTGGTCCACATACTGTGTCAACTCTACACTGTGGTAACTCTGCACTGTGTCAACTCTACACTGTGGTAACTCTGCACTGTGGTAACTCTACACTGTGGTAACTCTGCACTGTGGTAACTCTACACTGTGGTAACTCTACACTGTGTCAACTCTACACTGTGGTAACTCTGCACTGTGGTAACTCTGCACTGTGGTAACTCTGCACTGTGGTAACTCTACACTGTGGTAACTCTGCACTGTGGTAACTCTACACTGTGGTAACTCTGCACTGTGGTAACTCTACACTGTGGTAACTCTGCACTGTGGTAACTCTAAACTGTGGTAACTCTACACTGTGGTAACTATGCACTGTGTCAACTCTACACTGTGGTAACTCTGCACTGTGGTAACTCTACACTGTGGTAACTCTGCACTGTGGTAACTCTACACTGTGGTAACTCTGCACTGTGTCAAC